>JBBYHK010000014.1:4472348-4486398 GCA_038382065.1 Adansonia grandidieri | reverse complement strand
GTCTAATGCCTTCTTTTGGTTGTTGACTCTTTTTGTTAAAATAGTCCGGCTCATATAATGCCACTCATGGAGATTGTCCGAACGGACAAAACATCAACTCAAGCTTTGCTTGATCTTATTACAATTGGGAAAGCCATTAAGAAAGTTCCTCTGATAGTTGGCAACAGCACCGGTTTTGCTGTAAATCGGACATTCTTCCCTTATTTTCAAGTGCCATGTCTCTTGGCAGACTTAGGCGTCGACATTTTCAGAATTGACAATGTGATTTGCGCATTCGGTTTCTCAATGGGGCCTTTCCAGTTAAGTTATTTGATCTCAATTTGCATGCTTGATGGATTTGTTTTTATTATTTTTGTTCTAAACTAACTTATATATATATATATATAGGCTTCATGATGTAACTGGATACGGCCTCGCTATTACATTTGCCAAAGAGATGGCAGCAGCCTTCCCAGACAGAATGTTTCAGTCTCCTTTAGGTGAACTCATGCTCCAACATGGCCGACAGGGTAAAAAGAAAATATAAATCTTCTCAAATTTTACAGCTATATTGCTCGGGCTTAGTGTGATTGTTGGATACGGGTAGATGTAATTTTTTTTTTTCAAGTTTTTCTATGTAGTTGAAAGGTTTTTGGAGGATTATATCCTCACGCTCATATCCGAATATGCAATGAACACAAAAATAAAGAGTTAAAGTAGTTTTGCAAATGGCGCTGATCCAAAGCTGAAACACCCTGCTAACGCTATATTTTGTATTGATGGGATGATGCTTCAAACTCTCCAGGTAAAAGCAATGGAAAAGGGTATTACATTTACGAGAAGGGAAGCAAACCAAAGCCTGATTACAGCGTGTTAACAATAGTTGAGGAATCCAGGAGAATTACGAACCTCATTGACAAAGAAAACGTAAGTCAAATATAAATGCATCCACCAAGTTGTTATTTTCGTGCTCTTAAAAGTGGGGGTGACTAACGTGATTAATCAGCCAATTTCAATAAGCGACCAAGAGATTGTGGAGATGATTTTCTTTCCGGTGGTGAATGAGGCATGCCGTGTTATGGCGGAAGGAGTGGTTGCTCAAGCATCGGAGCTTGATGTTGCATCTGTTCTTGGGATGAATTTCCCCTCGCGCCTGTGAGTACACGAGAGAGAGATCTATCCCCTAAATATTTCTTCTTTTCTTGCTTTGTACGGATCAAATTTTAAATAAAATTTTTATAAATTTAAATTAAATTTAAACTATTATTATTAAAATTTACTTAAATTTAATTAAAAATATATAAATATTAATATAAAATAATATTTTAATATTATTATAAATAGTAAAATAAATTTTGGAATTGAATTTTGACATAAAAATTTAAAAAAAAATTTTAAATTACGGCTTGAATCATGATCACATGTACTTTCATATTTGTTATATGCAACCCAACCCGTCCATCCATGGAAAGCTGTACTTTTATATTTCTTACCTATTCATCTCACATTTTCAGGGGAGGTATAATTTTTTGGGCTGATAAAATCGGAGCTAAGTACATATATACAAGTCTCAGCAAGTGGTCAGCTTTATACGGCAACTTCTTCAGACCCTCGAAATTCTTGGAAGAGAGGGCCATGAAAGGCATTCCATTGGTAAGAATTAGCATCTAATTAGGGCAGTGCTAGAGATATTTCTTTCATGGAAGGGCCATTATATTATCAGCACGACAAGTCTCGTGTTTACATTCTAATAAACTCCCTGCAGGATGCACCTGTCGAAGAGTAGAGGCATACGCTCAGAGGTCGTGCCCTCGCAAAGTGTTCTATCAAGAAACAAATCGGCGGGCATTCCTTATTGCATAGTTGGAACGAATGCCCTACGAATACTCATATAGTATTGGCTGCTTTTGAGGAATTTTTCCATTTTAAAACTTGAAACGGAAAACCTTGGTCGAATTTCTTTAGGCTTGTTAGTTGATGTTATAGGCCAATCAAACAGTGTTCATCACAACAAACACAGCAAGAAATTACACCAAATAATATGTAGCATGGAACTAGGGGATTTTATTATTTTATCCCCGAGTCAGAGACTCAAAGTTCATTACATCATTTCATAATGCAGCATAATGGGGTTAAAAAACAATATATTGTTAGCGACAGCACAACAAACACAGAAATCTAAACTGGATCCATTATACTACTTGAGGAACCGGTCGAACCAATCACTCGCTTCTTTCACCATTAATGGAGTCATTTGGTGCCCTATTCCAGATTGTGCCATCAGCTGCATAGATTTAGCGTGCAAAAGATATCAGATAAAAGCACCAAAAATCTCGTGGAGCTGAAATCTATCATAAATAATAAACATGCATTTCAGGATGCTGAACATATATAAATGTAAAGCATGCACTTGATGTATCCTTCATGATAGGTATATTTGTGCACTTGTACACTTATGTATGTCAAACAGTTTCCAGAAATACCCATAAAAAATGTACCATTAGTATTCTGCTTTATACCTTTAGGCGACTGTGTTAGGTTTTCCGTGCAACAAAGGCTACTTGGGTGGGTAGACAACTTTGCTTTCAAGCCTTATTGGAAAACAAAGATAGAAATAGATTTTGGTCATATCAGAATTCTTCGGCCCATACCTTAAACTTATCTGAACAATGGGCCTCCTTATAAGCCTTGCCTGCTCTTATCTTGGGAATTTCTAGGCCATCAATAGGGCAACGATCATCTCTAGCTCCTAAAGATTGACAAATCCAACGAGAAAAAGTTTTTTACGTAAATATCAGGAACTAACAGTAAAATTAAATGAACTTCCAAAGCAATTCAATTACATGAAATACAAAATCACAAAGTGTTATACCATTTGCAATCAGCAAAGGACGTGGGGCAATAGCCAGGATTGTGTTAGGTGCATCATACTGGGAGGCTAGACCAGGAGCAATCCTATCCCAAACCTGGTCAGAAAAGTAGAACCATAAATGGGATCAAAATCAGGTGACAGCATAAAAGAACAGCCTTGATTAGGCTTGTGAAAGATAAAAATGAATGGGAATGAGTCAGAATGCCAAGTTTGCTAAAGGGTCAATGACTAGTACATCCTCAGTCCTATTTATGTGTTACTCCATTTAACTTCAAGTCTCCCACAGGTTAGGCACTTTTAAACGTGATTTTAGCTGTACATTATACTTAATGTACCATTATTTGATATCATGAACTTTTAATTGGACATGTGAACAGTTGTCTGTGCGCACGGATATCTTGCGTGTGAGCTTTGTTACCTCTTGTTTAGCCAGTAAATACACAATGAAATAATATGTCACTTACTTTACCTGATGTCCCAAACTGAATGGTGTTCTTGTAAAGGATTTTGACACATGAATTACATTTTTAAAAAATATTTACATCAAAAAACACTTGACAGTTTAGCTAAAAGTTTTAGAATACCCATCTAAAAAAAAAGTTCAATCAAAATGTCACCCGTCCTAAAAGTTTTAAAGATATTAAGGAATGTTAATGCTCCAAATTTTTTAAAGTGGTAATTGGTAAATAGAAAGTTGCACAGAATATGTCTGCAAAGAAGCAGGGGAAAAATAACTGACCTTCTCCACCACTTCTTTATCAATTTCATTCTTGCCTAAGTCATTCCTTGCTTCTGTAAAAAAATTATTTAAAAAAATCAGAGGGGAAAAAAAAAAAAGAAAGAAAAAGCCAAAACAGCTTCCTACTGAGACAAAGCCAGAGCAAGTAACCAGCTTCAGTTAAGTGATATAATGCGACACTTCTAATCTAAAGAATCAGTATAAATCTACTAAATGTAATCATATATATTTAATTTGTACAGTTGTGAGTGTTATTAGCCATTTCCTTCCGCACTACAATGGTCTTCGATTCAGAAACTTCATGCAGAGTCTCAAACTGGATAAAATATAACTCTTCAAGAAATCAATCATATTGAAATCAAACCTTATCAAATTCTTTTCCAAGAGTCTTAGTAAAATTACCTTCAAACACAGCCTTAATACTGTCAACTCGAGCCTGCCACTTGTCAGTCTCTATTGCCCATCGAAATCCCTACAAATATATAAGATGTTAATAACTTTAATAAATCTTTATTAATGCTTACATGAATTATACATTTTCAATTACCTGAACACCAATTATTGGGGCTGCAACCGCATAGCGGGTGTCAGCAAAAGCAGCAAACCATGCATGCATTCCTGCATTTCATGATATTCACATAAATTCAACATACAACAGTGAGCAAATATTTAATATTTAAGTTTCTTCAAATCTCAATCAACAAACCTCCAAGTGATTCACCAGTAATTCCAATCCTGTTTGGATCTATATCCTCTCTCTGGGTTAAATAATCTGCAAGTTTTATCAAGTCCCATACCTGAATGATGAAAACCTTAAATGAATTGAAATGCTCAAACAACAGTTTAAGGGCTGAAATCACATGGACAGATTAAAGTAGCATCTCTTTATAAGCCATAACTACAATGCAAATTAAACAACATAACTTCAGTCGTTTCACATAACTCCTGAGTCCTGGCTACTCATAAAATTTTCTTTTTTATTTATCAATCAAAAATTTCCTATAGAAACAAAACATATTGGAAATGTAGATAAATCGAACAAAACATGGGGGCTTACCGTATCAAATATGAATGGCATCGTATCCCCATTTTTCCACGATGATACCAGAGCCTGCACTTAGACAGCCTAATGACATTAGGACCACATTCCAAGCAGTTTTTTTTATTTCAAACTATAATAACAAAAATGTACAAGTAAGAATAAAGTTTTCAAATAACTTTTCATTGGCACCCAGCACATTAATACAAGTCAACTAGTTCATATTCTAATTCATTTTTCTTGAACCATATGGTTAAACTAAATAACACAGATTAAAGAAAAATATAAGTAAAAAAAAAAATTAAATACATCTCTATAAGTGGTTAGGCTGCTGGCACGTTCACCATGGTAGCGGGAATCGACACCAATGGCTACATATCCCCGCGAAGCATAAGCCTGAGAAACAAGAAAACAGAACACAAATCATCAAAAGAAGACCCGGACAAATTGAAAGGTTTAGTTCAACTTTTACCTCAAGCAACGGGCGTAACCACTCTTTGCATTTATGTGTACTATGAAGAAAAACAACAGCAGGCCTCTTTTCTATATTGCTTTCCTTCATACTTAAAATTAGCAAAGGCAATTTTCCTTGATCTCCTGCCTATAGATGACCAAGATACAATCAATTTCATTCTTCAATATATATATATATATATATAATTAGCTTATAATAATGTTTTTTACTGCTCCAACTAATTACCTCAGTATGGAGATAAAGATTTTCCTCTTTAAGTACTTCCTTAAGGTTTCCAATATTGGCCTTTGGACAAGACTCCATTTCCTGGTAAATTTACATATAAATACAGTAAACTTATTGGTTTTGAACAAGGTTATTGATCATAGTAAAAAATAATCTTGAAGGATAATTTTTACCTCACTGAAAGTTGGGGGAGGAACTTGTTGATAAAAAGGATTAACCACAGGTTTTGCAGGTTCCACAGTCAAAGGAACTGAGAAATTAAAAAAAAAAAAAAAGAAATTACAAAAAAAAAAAATTCACATTAATGTAATTAAGAATCTAATATCAACAGAGAAACAAAAAATGGAAATATATTTGAGAGATTTGAGGGTTTTGCTTTTTACCTTGAGCGTTTCGTCTGGTACGAAGTAATTGAAGGAACTGAGATCTGAGTTCTTCAGCATCGTTAACAGTTCTGTTAACTTCCATTTCAGCTTCACTCACTCTGCTGTTAGTGGTGAATCTGGTGACTGCCAAGTTGACAATTTCGAACCGGTATTTATCGTGAATGATTTTGGGAAGGTGGGTTCGCACGTGTGGGATGCGGGACACGTGTCTCGTAGCTAGTATCAGAAATCGTGTCATGCAAACAGTTGGATGGGGAAGGTGGGAGGCAACCATTTTTTTTTTTTAATTTTTCCTATTTTTTTTAATTATTTAAAAAGTACAATAAAATATGATAAACTCAAAAGGAATGCAATATCGGGCATAAGAGAAAAAAAGTACGAAGAGGAATAACGAAGATAGCAAACAACATTGGCCCGTGGGAAGGAAGCAGTCCTCTTTGTCTACCTGCTGCACTTATTTTAATGCGGACAAAAATAAAAAAAATAAAAGGCCCAAAAAGTTTCATACCCCACCCCCCAATGCAGGCCCAAAATCAACTGTAACACTGTTTCTTTTTGGGTACATGATTGTAAGCTATAACACTGTTTTGGTTCACTGGAAAGCGAAATTAAAGGGGAAAACAAGGCCATACCAATAAAAAAATAAAAGCAAGATGTTGTTTGATTCAAAGCTGATAAGGGGGTCGAAAGTAAAAGGAAGCTTCTTTCCTTTCTCTTTTTTTTCCTTTTTAACAATAAAATGTTGGGGTCTGAAGATAAAGGAAAGATTTTACATGCTGCTGTGTGAATAAACTTAAGAAGTTGCTATTTCACTTCAATGGAAAACCAGCTTAGGTAGTTGGCAGGAAGCTTCCCCACCCATTGTTAATAGACAAATGGTAAAGCACGGGATGCATCTATCAATTAAACAAAACCTCGACCTTGATTTGACTGGATTTATAGTGGACAACTGAACCGTCGATGAAAGCAAATTTGGGCCTAAAGATATTTATTTTTAAACAATAACTGGACCGTCAATGAAAGCAAATTTGGGCCCAAATTAAAATATTATCTTGCTTTAAAAGGATGTCTTTCTGTGTTTTTAATATTTTTTAAAAAAATCTATATATTTTTTATCTTGGGTTTGTTTAATAGCAAAACTATGTCAATCATCTTATTTATTACCATTAAACTTCAGTAAAAAATTTACCTACAAAGTAATAATACATATACTGAATTATACGTTCTAAAAATAGATATAGCGCATTAAAAATCTCATACAGTACAGCATGAAACATGACGTTAATCCTTAAAAATATCCATAAAAAAAATAATAATCGAATTTATATTGTTGTCCTTGTGTCTGAATGTTTATGATTGGGATTGGGAGCAAAGCACCGTGTTCTCTGAACTGTATTAAGTCTCTCTCTCTCTCTCTCTCTCTCTCTCGCTCTTTTTGCAGTCTCTCAATCACGGCCATTATAAAGATTCCTTCAACATCTTTTCTTTTAAGCTCTTATTTTTCTCTCCATTTTGACCTTTTTGGTTAAGGCAAAGGAAGATCTGAAAAATGTTGATGCTTTTCTTTTCCTTCTGTTGAACAAAAGTTCAGAGATCAGAGCTGATGCTGGTTCTCTCTCCTCGGTGACTTTAGGGGAAGAAGATCGAATACCCATTTTTCATTGGAAGGTAATTCGGCTGCCCATTTCATAAAGGTTGAAGTTTTGATAAATTTTGGTTTGGAAATCTTATTGTCCTTTTAGTCTGGTTCCTTTTTGCTTACTTTAGTTGCTTAAACAGTTTATTGTAGATTAAAAACTTTCCTTTTGGCTTTGGTATATTTACAGGATGAGATGAGAAGGAAATTGTATTTTTGAAAATGGATTCGCATAATTGAATGTATCTGTTAGGATTGATGATATTTATTGGTTAATACTGGCATTAAATTGTTGCAAAAAAAAAAAAAGATTAATGAATCTGCAATGGAGCAAGGAGCAAATATTGCATATTTCAATGCTCGTATTTTAGGATGTGTATTGGTCAAGAAACGAGCTTGTGATAAATTTGGTTGCTGTCTTGTGGTGATTTTTTATTGATTAAGGAGTAAATCAGATTAGTATTGATGGCATCCATTAGAAGAACACTGTCTCCGGTGCCTCGACAGGGAACTTTAATTACTGGGGAGGCTGAACGTTCAGTTCCTTCTCCTCTGTCCAAGTCTTCATCATGTAGTCAGAACTACACACCCAGTGGTGGATTGCTATCATCTCTTTTTGGTTTATCGGATTCTCAAGCTTTGTTATTTGGTGTTTTCTCGCCAAGATCCTCTAGGCCTCTTGACAGGTCAAAACAGAAAGGACAAGTTTGGAAGAGGGCTCTTTTTCAATTCATCATTTGTTTCATTGTTGGTTTTTTAATTGGATTGACGCCATTTGTTTCCATGGACTTTTCATATATGAATCCCGTTTCAGAGCACCAGGCATTCTCTTTTGAGGTAGTATCAACTGTGGGGAATTTTCAACCACAAGACAGTTCAGAAAGAAACGTAACGTTAGTGATGGACAACCATGGGGTTGGAAATAATTTCACATTAGAGGGGTTGGTGCAGAGACAGGAAATGACAGAAGGGAATTTAGATAACGCCCTGGCTAATCGATCGCTCCCTCAAGATATGGATCTGGAATCACGAAAGCTTTTGATAGTTGTGACTCCAACATATGCTCAACCACTTCAAGCCTATTATCTAAATCGTTTGGCCTACACATTGAAGCTGGTCCAACCTCCTCTATTGTGGATTGTTGTGGAGATGACCTCGCAGTCTGATGAAGCAGCTGACATCCTAAGAAGGAGTGGTGTTATGTATAGGCATCTTATTTGCAAGAAAAATCTGACTGATATAAAAGACAGAAGTGTTCACCAAAGAAATGTGGCACTATCTCACATTGAAACTCATCATCTTGATGGAATTATCTACTTTGCCAATGAGGATAACATCTACGCAATTGATCTCTTTGAGCAACTGAGGCATATTAGGTATCTCCTTTATATTTTTATTTTTCTGGCCAATTATTATGCATTTCCTAATGTCTCTTGTTTCATTTCTCTCTTGATGGTATTATACTACAAAACTGGTGACTTCTTTGTCTAGCATTAACCTCCTAATGAGTGACCAAAAAAAAAAGAATAAAGTTCCCATGTTTAGATCTTGGCTTGTTTCTTCTTTCTTTAAGAGCTTTCAAATGAAGTATGATGTCTATATCTAGGAACAGATTTCCTTTACATGATCTTGTATAAGTATAATCGTTGTTGAGATGATATATTATACTAGCAGTGACTTAACTAGGAATCAGATAGGTACAACTTAGCACTTTAACTACTGAAGATTCCTCTAGTTAGGCTTTTCTCTTCTCCATATGATTTTCTGCTGTTCTTTGTTTGAATGGAGCACTTTGCTTATTTATTTTAGGTGTTATAGCCACAATTCCCTTCTCCCTCTTATATGTGCCAACTACAGCAGTTGTTTTTCACTATGGTCTTTATTTATAGGCGGTTTGGGACATGGACTGTGGCCAAACAAACATCAGATAAAAGTAGAACTATATTGGAGGGCCCTGTTTGTAATGGAACTCAAGTTATTGGATGGCACCTAAATGGATTAAGTAAGAGATTCCGAAGATTCCATGCTGAAATGTCAGGGTTTGCCTTCAACAGTACCATACTCTGGGATCCAAAGCAATGGCACCGACCTACTCTTGAACCAATTAGACAGCTTGACACAGTCAAAGATGGTTTCCACGTTAGTATTTATTGGCTTTCTTTGATTGTCTTTAAGTTTCTTATTGTTTGAACTTCCTGCAGTGATCATGGCTGTTTTTTTGGATAAATATAAAAAAGAAAAGGATATTGGCAATTCAGATTGGACATTATATATATATATATATATAATATTTGAGTAGTGAAAAGATGGAAACAAAAATGAACAGAATTTACCAAAACTTGGTGTGGAAAATTGATACTTTGTCCTCCAAAAATTACCCATTTGAAGAGTATTTTGCACTGTAACCTATGTTGAAATGCCACATACTGGTGGTGGATTTCACTTCAGTCTTTTAACATTATTGATTCAAATTGCAGGCAAGTTCGTTCATTGAACAAGTTGTGGAAGATGAGAGCCAGATGGAAGGCTTACCACAGGACTGCTCAAGAGTCATGGTTTGGGAGCTTAATGTTGAAACATCTAATTCCTTCTATCCCCAAAAGTGGTCGATGAAGAATAATTTAGACATTATTGCTCCACTTCCATGATATTTTTTATGTGAAAGGAGTTTGATTGTCAAGGTGAGTGTCGGTTCTTTGTTAAGTAATCAAAGTATATATAAAAAAGGGTTTTGCATATAAAATGTTAAAAATCAACATGGAAATAAAAGTAATTTTGTATTAATTTGAGCTCAGTGTATTCATGGTTGAAGTGGGAAAAAAGAATATACAGGAAAGCAAAACAACATAATAAAAACCAAACCTTTAGCTGTATTCCCTGCTTTCAGATTTTTTTCAAGTTTTGACCTGCTGGGCCAATTCATTAAACAATAAATGCTGCACTAGTGCATTGAGAATATCATCTGCTGATAAGCAGACTTTGTTGGATTCTACCTCTATTGGGGTTTAGAAATATGGCAACCAATTTCTAATGAGCTGATTTGAACTATATTCCTAATGATTTAAATACAATATATACAGTATATGCAGGATGATTGAATGTCTCTACTTGTTCAATACATGTTTTCGAAATGTTATATCTTAATTTAGATTTATCTGATTTTTTCATGTTCATTATTTTGGGTTGTAGGAAAGATGGCGCCAAGAATTGCATTTCACTGTCAGCAAGGAGACTCATAACTAGGCCGACACTTAAGCCAACTGTCCGAGCATAGCAGTTGTGGATGTACTTAACCCCTAGCTGAAATAGCAGAGTATTTTGCAGAGAAATGTAAACATAATCTTTGTACGGTGTATTATTTTTTCTATTTTCTGCATTGCCTGCTGGTTTTGGTTGAGAGAGTTTCATGGGACTAGTTCAGAAAGGATGGCCAAACGAAAATCATACTTTTGTGACCCAGACTGTAATGTTGCTTTGTTTCTCAATCTGATTTAGCTATTCTTTTGGGGTATAAAACTGAAAGCAAATTTTGGTTATTTACATGTTTGCCTTTAGCTCTGCCTTTTAGTACATTGTTTCTTGCATTTATCTTTTAATTTATTTGTGATGCAAGCTTTCAATTCAGCAGTAAATACCATTTCAAAGTGGTTAGGGCGACTAAATTGCCCTGAACTGCTGACTGCTGAGAACAGAATGGCACAATAACTACAATAAACTATAATGATGCCCTATTATAAATTGAGTGTAATTTTTTGGTAGTGTAGCTACTATGATTGATTTGTTATATTATTTATTATTGTGATATTGTCATAAGAAGTTTCTTTAACCTTTTTTCCAGGAAAAAAAAAAAGGGAAAAAACCCACTAACAGGATAAAGAGAAACTGGCAAAATTTAATAAAGGTATACTATTATGGTATAGTAACCTGATAAAGTCTAAAATATAAATATATGATACTTTGACATCTAGAAATCTAGAGTTTTTCCAATAATGAAAGTATTGGTTAGCACTCTGATGAGACTGCTTCCCATCTTGCTGCACTTGCTTCCTGTTATACATGTGAACTTTTTCGAGTGATGTCAGCAGGATTATTTTTTCCAACAAAGTCCATCTTTCTTTGTTCTTCTTTGGCCATTAGCAATGCGAATTTGACAGCTGACCACTTTGGAATTCTGAATTCAATGGAGCAATCATAACTTCTTTATGTACCGAGACTTTATTATGCTCTACAAAGGCCAAAAAAAAAAAAAATTCTAATGTCTCAAGAATTTTAGAATGTGCTTTCACTTCCCAATCAAGCGTCGATATGTCCGAGTGGTTAAGGAGACAGACTCGAAATCTGTTGGGCATTGCCTGCGCAGGTTCGAATCCTGCTGTCGACGCCATTTATTTTATTTTTTTCCTTTTCTTCTCCATTCTTTTTTGCCACTTCGTTTGCATGAACTCAGCATGTATAAATATAATTGCAGGAATTCTACTGAAATGTTCAGCAAACTGTTCTTGGTTTGATTCTTTCCTTACGTTGTTGATATATATATATATATATATATATGTATGTGTGCGCGCGCCTAAAGATTGTGCAAAAAAGGGGTATTAGGGTAATTATATTCATACGGAGAATGAGTGCAACTCACTTCATTCTCTTCTTCAAATTGAGCCTTTTTTTTTTTTTTTTCCACTTCATTATCTAAACAACCCATGGATCATGGCCATGATCATTCATTCTCCTGCCTTAATTTCTTTTGATCACTTTGCTTGATTTTCCGAATATGGTTCCCAACCTAGATTTGATCCTGGTGGCACTTATCTACGGCGCCTTCATTGCCTGCGTTCTTCTCGTGTCCGCCTTCCTCATCTTAATCACCTTCTTGCTCGCTTTCTCTATCTCGATCTTCTCCATCGTTTTCATCGATATATTTAACGTCTTTTCTTTGCTTTCTCATTACGTTGGATCAGTCGAAGCTAATGTCGAACTGGGTTTCGTTCTGCTTCTCTGCATGTTAATGCGATATGCCATTGATGCTGCTTTGGCTTCAAAGCCGTCATTCGATCGCCTGGTTTCTCGACTCAGATTAAAGGCCCAACTCGCCATGAATCGCATCAATGCTTCGCTGCTCATCCGAACTCGAAGATTGCAGTCGTAATTCTTATCAGAATAACTGACCAAAAACTGATCCATAACATTCATAAAAGAAAAATTATAATCATCTAAAGTTTGCCTGCAACTCTTACGTTCTTCATCTTATGTACTGCTAATTCAATGTTAATTATATATATATATATATATATTATACGGTTAGGTTGTTTGGTTTAAGCACCACTTTACATCGATTTAATGTTAATTTAGTGTATATAAAACTTTAATTATACTATAATTTTTCTAAAAATCAAACTCGATTGATTGATGGAAAGCAAGCGTTAAGATTTTATTATATACAACATTAAAACCGTGTATTAATAAACTGAGTTGGGTAAGAAATTAAATAATTAATAGGTTTTTCTTCTTTACGTGCGAAAGATGACCATTTGAAAAAAGGATGCAACAAAATAATTATAGTGTCAACTAATTGGAGACATGAATGGCATTTCGTTAAACATTTGGGCTAGCAATAACTGAAATTATTAAAATGACTGTATTTTTAAATCTAAAAAAAATAAAAATGTTTGTCACACTTCATTGTCTCGTTAATCGAACAAAATTAATCCAATTAAATTAGTGGCTTTTAGGGAAAAAAATTATCAAATAAAATTAATAAAATAATATATATTTTAAAATATATTAAAATATAATAATTTTTAATATAATTTATAAAATTAAAGCCTTATACTATTAATATATATAAAAATTATTTTATATAAAAATAATGATTGAACGGATAAGTAGGAGGGAAAAAGTGGTCATTTGTAAGTTAATTTCTCAAGCCTTTGCCTTTGCCTTTGGCGCCTCTCTCCTCCACCTATTTTTTTCGTTATTAATTAGATAAGCAAGAATATATTAAAAATCAACATATTTTTATTTTTTATTAAAGGTTTCAAATTTTTTTCTTCTGAATTTTAAGATTCTTGTGATTTTTCAATGGAGCTAAATACCTGCTCTATCAACGATCTTCGCCATTTCTTTCCTTGTTCTATTGGATTTCGCTCTTTAAACTCAAAAACCGCTGTTAAATTCACTCGATCTTCAAACTTCAATGGATTCTGTCCTCGACGCCTCCGCCCTCTTAGGGTAGGGTTTCGATCGAATTCGCCGATTATCGCATGCAGCTCCGTCCCTGAGACTGAAACCGAAACTTCTTCGCTGGAAGCCGAGAGGCCCGTCGCCGTCAATCCGATATATGTCCCCACGCCGGCTAATCGTGACACTCGAACTCCTCACAGCGGGTAATTTTTCTATTCGGTTGTGTCCAATGAATTTGAATAATTTCAGTTGACTTTGGTAATTTTCTATTCAAGTCGTAGTTTGTTTGGCTTTTGTTAGTATTTTTTTTTCCTGTTTCCTTTAAAATGATTAAAAAGTAAAAGTAACGAGCCACTAGTACTTTTATTTGATCGATCATGATTATTAAAAAAAAAAAAAAAGAAAACACTATAATCGGATTAAAAATAAATTATTTAAATATACTGTAGTTTAAATATATTTATTATTTTATTTTATATCAAGATTAAAAGATATCATGCATTCAATTATTTAAAAAAAAAA
>JBBYHK010000014.1:4460962-4472248 GCA_038382065.1 Adansonia grandidieri | reverse complement strand
TGTTGTTCCATTAATGGTGATCAGCTAACCAAAGGCACTGTTTTATATGATTGATGAAAAGCTTTAGTTGTATATAGGTACCACTTTGATGGAACCACTCGACAATTTTTTGAGGGTTGGTACTTTAAGGTATCAATCCCAGAACGAAAACAGAGCTTTTGCTTCATGTATTCGGTGGAGAATCCTGTATTTAGGAGGAAACTGACGCCATTGGAAACGCTGCAGCATGGGCCTAGATTTACTGGAGTTGGGGCTCAAATTCTTGGTGCTTATGACAAGTATATATGTCAATATACTGATGAATCTCAAAACTTTTGGGGAAGTAAGTTTTCTCCTTTACTGGTTTTTTCGGATTTTAATCTAAGATCTATCTTCTTATGGCCAACCATTGTGCCTGACCTTTTAATCATGTAGTAATGAAACGGCAATCTATTTGGTCAAAAAGTCACTTGTTTTATATAGTTGCTGCAGGAATGACACCTTCTTAACTTCATTGTAGAATATTTTATTATATTCTTTCTCTAGGAAAAATAGCATTAATGGTGGGGAGCTACCTCCTATGAGTATTCTTGGATATGCAGCAAGTTAGAAGGTTAATCTCTACGAATATGTTCTCAGGCATTTAACCTGAATTTAGAAATCAATTGCTGATACATCGATTTCTTCTCATTAAGGAAATTTAACTTGATGTTAATTCACTTCATCCTGTGAATTTTATTGCATTGTGATGTTTTGTCCATTTTTATGCACCATCGTCGCTTAATCCTTTTGTTTTGTTGGACTTGAGCAATTCAAAACCTATAGTGATAAAAATTTTATAAAACTCAATTTTATCAATTTAGTTGTTAGCTACAGTTAGTCTATTATGATCATCTGTCTTTTGGTGAGTTTCGGGTTTATACCTTATTAGTGCAGTGATAAAAAGTATAAACGGTGGTGTTCTATCCCTAATTAATTGTTTTTTAATGCATAGGCAGGCATGAGCTAATATTGGGGAATACTTTCTTAGCCAACAAAGACTCACGACCTCTAAGTAAGGAGGTTCCTCCTCAGGTCAATAAGCAGTTTTTTTTTGGATTTTACTCTTTGAAGGAATACGCCTGCTAAGCAAGCCTTAATGCTGCTTCTGCAGGATATTTTATGTTGATTAATCTTGATCCTTTGTTAACTTCACATATTTTGTATGGTTGTTCCTTGTAGGAATTCAATAGAAAAGTTTTGGAAGGCTTTCAAGTTAGCCCACTTTGGCATCAAGGCTTTATTCGTGATGATGGCAGGTGCCTCCTCATATTGAACTCATAAGCATGATTTTAATATTAAACATATGTAATTAATCCTTCCTTTATTTTTATCAACCATCATTTTGCTCTTTATAGAGAAATACAAAGGATTTAACTCTAGCAGTGAATGTTTATTAGACTTGTGTGCCAGGTTGTGAAGAAACCATAGATCCTTTCTTTGATGTATTATTTAATAGCATTATGCGTTTGTGAGAAGTATCAAAATTGTGTTATTTGATGATGTACTTATGCTTCCTTGTTGAAGTATCCCTGCTGCATAGTGATGAGCTCTCTCCCTTCTCTAATCTTTGGCATGACAAACATGCCATCAGAAAAGAAGTGGTTCTTCTATCAAGTTCCATTTCGTATTTTTATTCAAAAGTCTATGTTGTGATTATCTAACTTAATTATATTACTTTTTAGGTTAATTAAAATTAGAAATAGAGCTAAAATTTTCACTTACTATCAGTTATTTCAGCAAATCTATTTACATGGTTTAGGTTTGCAGGACATATTATGCAAAAACTGTCAAAACTGCACGTTGGGAATACAGTACTCGCCCCATCTATGGATGGGGTGATGTTGGGTCCAAGCAGAAGTCAACAGCTGGCTGGCTTGCAGCTTTTCCCTTATTTGAACCCCATTGGCAAATTTGCATGGCTGGTGGACTTTCAACAGGCACTTGCTTGTCTCCTTCCTATTGTCACTTACACTATGAATTGATTTCCTCTTGTTTTTCTGTAGTCCATAGTCTGCTTCTGGGCTCAGTTTGCTATGTTGTTCTCCATTATTTCCTTTCACCGTGACTGAAATTTGATCTCTTCAGAAATCCATGCTTTCTATCGAGAATATTATCTCAGGTTTGACTTTGGATTGCAGGCTGGATAGAGTGGGATGGTGAAAGGTTTGAGTTTCAAGATGCCCCTTCATACTCAGAAAAGAATTGGGGTGGAGCCTTCCCTAGAAAATGGTTTTGGGTAAATCTTCCTTCCCTAGCATCTCTCTTAATGCTTAGCTAGCTTTTGATCATGTTGTCTCTAGAGATTTTTGGTTTTGTTAGGTTTTCAATCAAGCTTGACCATTTTCGTATTAATCATGGTGATTTCATTATTGACGTATTATTACAGGCTCAATGTAATGTCTTCGAAGGTGCAAGCGGAGAAGTTGCACTGACTGCTGCTGGTGGATTGAGGCGGCTGCCTGGCCTGTCTGAGACCTATGAAAATGCTGCATTGGTACTTCGGTTTTAGCAATTTTTATGTTTGCTTTGCTTCTCTTGATTTGGTTGATGGTTGCTGTAGCACAAAAAGAATTTTGTTGGATAGGGAAAGAAGGCAAAAGGGGAAAATGTAGTCACAATGGTTTCTTCAGATTATAATTCAATTCCTGTCGTTGATTTTGACATTTGGGCCCAAGTTTCCTTACCATGAAATCTGCTTCTCATTTTTTTTCTGCTAAGAAGAATCTTGGACGTATATTATTAGGCTGTGCCCATTGTTTGATTTGTCAATATGAGTTTCAGTGGGTCTGCTGTTGTTTCCTATGTCTAGAAGACTGGTTCTCAAGAGTTATTATTGTTGTTTGTTATCATGGGTCAAGAGAAAGAGTTAAAATCACTTTCTTCTTTTCATGTTTACTTGTCATGCATGATGGGATCCTTCAAAGTTCTAAGAATTGAACTGGATATTGTCACACATGCCTTGTAATCAGACTGAAATATATTTTTTGTTTAAACTGTTCTATATGTTGACTTATAAATTAATCGTTTAATGCTTTTGTAGATTGGAGTGCACTACGATGGAATTTTCTATGAATTTGTGCCATGGAATGGTGTTCTATCTTGGGAAATAGCTCACTGGGGTTACTGGTACATTGCTGCAGAGAACGAGGCACATATGGTAATTTTGCATCTCTTGTTAATGTTTCCTTCCCCCATTGTGCTAGTGTCAAGAATCTAAAACCTGCAAATGTAATATCCATGGACATGCGGACCTGGTAGATTATTAAAACTTCAAAGTAGATTATGCTAGGTGGTCCGGAGGATTGTAAAGCTTCTATACTGTATATAGTATTTATTAATGAACTCTAATTTGTTCCTACATCTGAGCAGGTTGAGTTAGAGGGAACAACAGATGATCCGGGTACAACATTGCGTGCTCCAACAATAGAGGCTGGCCTTGCTCCTGCTTGTAAAGACACTTGTTTTGGTAATCTAAGATTGAAGATCTGGGAAAAAAATTATGGTGGCACTAAGGGGAAGGTATGTTATTGTTACTTCTTGACAGTTATGAAATTATCTGTTAACTTTAGGGTCAGTGCAAACTATTTGCTTCAGTTCTTACTGAGCAATGATTATTTTCACATCTTTGGCTGTTCTAATTGGAATAAGGTTATTTCATATTTGAGTGTAACGTCAGACAATTCTCAGATCTTTATCTTACCTATATTTCATTGCCTTTGAGGCTTTCTGCCTATCCAAATTTCGGCCAATTTAAGATCGGAATCAAGGGACAGATAATTTTGAAATTACAAATGTGCCTTGTTGGTTTTAGTAGTCTTCTTGGTGTACCTGTTACATGCTGTGGTATGACGTCGTCGGGCAAATCCCTATTAGATTTATTCCTTAACACAAGATTCGATGAATCCAATAACTTTCAGTTCTGAAGAATGCTGATGGTATTTACTTTGTTCAATCCAATGGCTTTGGTTACTAACTCGGGTGCTGTATTGCTATTGGCTTCTGAAGTTGCTTTCAATAAATTCTCATCGAACTCAATATGTTCAAGTCTAGTTCTTACCCAACAACATAATTTTGACTTCTAGTAGAGAAAAAGCGGTGATAATATACTAACAGTTGCAGTCTTTTCAATATGCAGCTAATCTTGGATGTTAAAAGTGACATGGCAGCACTAGAAGTAGGAGGAGGGCCATGGTTCAACACTTGGAAAGGGAAGACTACAACACCAGAGGTCCTGAAAACTGCTCTTCAAGTGCCTGTTGATGTGGATGGGATTTTTGGTTTGGTTCCGTTTCTCAAACCCCCTGGACTATAATAATTGCAGGTTTGTTGATTTTCAGTAAATGGTACAATAAACTGACATTATAAACTATATTATAACAATTTGTATAAGATATCCCTTTTTTTGCCTCTAATAAACCCTAATATGTTCTTCCTTTATGTAAACCCTAACCTGATGTGATTTGAGGAACATTAAAAATCAGAGATTGGGCAAATTAAATGACGATGAGGGGAAAAAATGGATAATTGTTATAAATTTAAAAGGGTCATGATGGGTGTTCATGCTGTATGTTTGTTTGTGTGTGTTTCTTAGATATGGCAGCCGTGAAAGTTGTTTTTATGCTGCAATCATATTTGATGTTTCACGAACATCAAGCAGATGCTGCAATATCGGCTGATACACAAAAACTATACCTTAGTTTGAAACGTTCTCAAAATTTTTTTAGAATTTCTCCTTTCCCTGCTTTGGATTATTGAAAGATGAGGTGAAATAAAGTTCAAACACATAAGAATACAACAGACGGGGAAAACTTTCCTAATTAGAGGTTCTAGTGGAGAGCTATGAAATTTACTTAAAGAAAAACTCGGTAATATATATATATATATATATGTATAATATCAGTTTTTGACCAAAATTATTTGTTCTATTTGCTAATCTAGAGGATATTACATTCTGAGAAACTATCATCTATGGTCTCAAGATCTTGTTTTCTGGATGCCTCATCATCTCCTTGACAAGGACCATAAGCCTTGCTGCAAGCAAGAAAATAGATAAAATTAAGCATGCACAAGCCAGCGAGAAGCCAATAATAGTAATCATAATGGCCCTTGTTAATATTGCTTGAAATCCAACTTTCCCCTCTTCTTTTAGTAACATTATCAACTGTACTTGTTATAAAACTTGCCACCAGACCTGCAGCAAATGCTCCCAAACCGTAAAGGTTGGCTGCGATGCTCGACATGGTTTTAGGTAATTCGGAGTAAAAGAATTCCATCTGTCCAATTCCATTGAAAGCCTCAGCCAAGCCAGTCAAGACATTGAATGGCAGCAGCCATAGTGCAGAAATGTGCACCATGGCCTCTGGTTCGTCCGAAAGTCCTTGGATCGCAATTTTCCGTCGAATATACTCTACAATTGCTACTGATACCATTGATGCACAAGAGCAAAGAAGTCCGATCCCCATTCTTTGTTTCAAACTAAGGCGCACTGGCTTTCCTTTAAGTTTTGATGCTAATGGAAGAGCTACCCAATCATAGAAAGCAATCCATACAACGAGGGCGATTATCAAAAACATGCCAAATGAACCTGCTGGAATTTCAAACTTTGGAGTTATATGTCGGTCCATGGTGCCTGCTTGAATCACTAGAAATGAGTTTAGAGAAAGGGTCACGGAGAGCATGATTCCTGTAGACCAGATTGGCATCACTCTGATCAATGCTTTGAGCTCTTCAACTTGATCAATTGTACAGAGACTCCACGGATTTGAAGCATTTCCATCCGAGGTTAAATCCTGTTGAGGGTTTTTTATTACACAAGCTTTATTGAGAAACCTTAGTTTTTCGCTTGGCACGTCAAGCATTGATCTCTTTCCGAGATAGTAGACTTCATTTGTAGCTTGGGATGGTAAGTCAATGTGTCTGTTTCTGAAACAGGCCGATAGAACTTGAGCAAAACCAGTGAACAAGCTTCGCCTGGCTTTCAACTTGACGTAGAAAGAAGATGCCAAGAAGAATGAAAGAGATGACATGAACATTAACGTGACAGGAACTCCAAAACCCATTGTCCATCCCATGTTGTCTTGAACATAAACGATGAAAGTTACTGCAATTAAAGCTGAAAATGAGACAGAAGCATAATACCAACTGAAGAAGCTTTGTAAAGTTCTTGCATTTGCCGGATCGTTTCTTTTTTCCAGCTGGTCTGCACCAAACGCTAAGGAAGACGATCTGATGCCACCGGCTCCAATAGACATTAGGGCTAATGAAGAACATAAGAGTAGAAGTTGGGGTGTTGTGGGGGATTCGCAAGTGCTGCTAAATTGGTCACAATGAGGTCTTGCCTGTTTAAACATGGCTGTTAACCATAAAAGAATCATCCCCTGTATCATAAAAAGGGAAATCATGTTATAACTAATTATTGAGAAATGAGAATATATAATAGAGATTCTTTTTAATAATGACGGCATATATATATATATATATATCTGCATAAAAACTAGAAAAATTGCAGTCCCATTGCCTTGCTTACTGCATGCTACATTAATGGATTATATGTTTTTTTTTTCTTCAAGCATAAACAAGCCATATCTATAAACGAATTATTACACATGTATATAAAATATAATATATGCTCCATTATTAAAAATCCAAATCTGAACTAAATTAATATACGTTACTTTCAATACCCCCACATAGAAAACTAGAAATGCTATATGAATTGAAAGGTACTTTTAACATTAGGCCTCCCAACAAATAATTTAAACCAGCAAAAACAAAGTGAGAAATGAGATCACTGTCCACTGAATTAAAACCAGACAAAATTGCAGCATCAAGACGGCAGAAAGTTGAGATAATTTATGAGATATTTTGGATTGAACAGGGATTACCAGAAAACTGAAAATGGATCCGAATCCGATCATTCGGTACTTTCCCACATAAGAATCCGCAAGATAAGCACCAATAATCGGAGTGAAGTTGTTGGCAGCTGACCAGATGAAGATCAGGTTGGCCGCTTCAGCAGTTTCAAAACCATATTCAGTCGTCAAATACAGGATCATGTTTGGTGATAACCCCAAACTGGCCACCCTTTCAAAGGCCTCGCTTGCTGTTTCATAGATTATAATTAGTTTGCATGCCATGCAAGATTGAAATCGCCATGCATGCACATGAAAAAAAGAAATGGGAAAGTTCTGGGGGGTCGGCGGCGTACCTAAGATGAAAGGCAGGGTTTTGAGGCCACCCCTTGAGGTAGGGGCTGCGACCAGGAGGGGTTCTCTCATCGTCTTCTTTTCATTCGAAGGAGTTTCCATTTGATTTTCTTTGATTTCGAGCCTCCTAAAATTCCCTGGATATGGAATTGCTTGCTCATGCAAGTGCTCCATATATATAACTACAAACTGAGAAAATGAGAATTAAAAGCAAAAATGATATTGATGAATGATTTCTCCTCAATTATTTTTGGGGGTAGAAAATCATTGTAGTCTACGATAGTGTGAATGTGATTGATTTCTAGTTATTAAAAAAAAAGGTGTGACCTTGAGGTTTCGAGATGAATCGTGACAACAACGATGACAGGTATTTTAACTTATATATTTATACATCTATACTATTAAGAATATTCTTTTACTGAATTTAGTGTTATTGACATAAATTTAATTAAGAAAATATATAAAAATTAAAGTATAAAACAAACTGTTAATAATTTATTTTTTAAAAAAATTATATTAATTTTAACCCATTTTTCTTTACTTTTTTGTTTTTCTTTCTTTAATAAAACTTGTACAAGCAGTTTTTTATGCTTAGTTTTTTTTTTTATTCGTAAAGGATTCTTTTTAATTGGGTGAAGAAATGCTACAAATTAATAAAACAAGATGTAACAAGAGATGGTAGAGAGGAGGATTAAAACAGATTCTAGAGGACAAGTACAATGACACGCGGTGATGATGAAGATCATAAGTGGTTGAGGTTGATAAGGGTTAGGATTTGTCGAAAGGGAATTGAGCAGATAAAATGGTGTGGAGTAAATGGCGAAGATAATGTGCTTGTTCTTGACTTGCTAGGACCGAGTCTGGAAGACTTGTTTGTCTACTATGGGAGAAAGTTTTCATTGAAAAAAGTCTTAATGTTGGCTGATCAAATGGTAATCAGATAAAGAATTTGCAAGTAAGAGTTGTCTTCTAGTCTTATATAACTATATGCTAGTTGCTTTGAGGTCGTTGTTGTTTGCATATTGCTCACTTTTTTTTTTCCTCCTTTAACGGCGTGTAGATTACGAGAATAGAATTTATGCATGCTAAGGGGTTTCTGCATAGAGATATCAAACCAGATAATTTCCTCATGGGTCCTGGCAGGAAAGCAAATCAGGTATATTTATTCAATGTTTGATTTGTATAGAAAATACTTCACTTGTTTTCCTTTCTGCTTTGTTTATTTTCGAGCACTGTTTTTCCGTTATCAGGTCTACATTATTGACTTCTGTCTTGCCAAAAGATATCGTGATCCCACAACAAATTGACATATTCCTTACAAGTAATTGTTCAATTATGAGGTTCTTGATTGATATCTGGTTGGATTTTCTTTTTCACATGATTGGACAAATTTACTTGATGACGCTTCTCTTTCTTGATTCATTTACTAGTGTTTTTGCTTGGCTTGTCTTTTCTCCTTTTCCCTTTTTAAATGGCCTTGTAGTAATTTTCCATTGATAGCTCTTACATTGAGAATAAAAATTTAACAGGGACTGCACGTTATGCAAGTTGTAATACTCATCTTGGAATTGGTAAGATTTTTTTCCCCCAATTTTTTAGTACAAGTCAGAGCTCCGAAGTTCTCTTTATTCTCTCTTTAATCTAAACAGAGCAAAGTCGTCGGGATGACTTGGAATCACTTGGCTATATTTTGTCGTATTGCTTGAGGGGAAGGTATGCTGCAGTTCATTGTCATTCCTCATCTCTGAGTCGAGCATGTTAGTGGTTGTAGTTGGACTTATACTTTTAAGAGCCAAGTCCTCACCTTATTCATCATAAAAGCTTTTCATTGATTCAGATATTATGCTGCACAGGAGTTCTGACTATGGAAATCCGATTGATTTTGTTAATTTCTGCATTTAGCCTTCCTTGGCAGGGTTTAAAAGCTGCTACAAAGAAGCAGAAGTATGATAAAATATGTGATAGGAAGCTATCGACGCCCGTAGAGGTATTTCCTTCTTAGATATCTCCCTCCTATGAAAGAAAAATGATTGTAGCATCAGTGATTGTTCAATGCTTGTATATCATTTGTTTCACGCTCAACGTCTTGTGCAAGTCACACCCTGTGGAGTTTGCATCATACTTGCATTATTGCCACTCTTTAACATCTGCTCAGAGGCCTGATTATGGATTCTTGAGGCGCCTGTTTTGGGATTTATTTATTTGAGAAGGTAATGAACTACTGAACTTCACCTTATGCCTCACATTCCCTCCATTTTGCATGTTTGGGTTGCTATGTTGACAACTTTAAACTGACTATCTTCCGTTGTTTAAGTCCTGTGGCATTGGTTGCAACATCATATTTCTGTGGATCAAACTGACATTTTTTTTTTTTGGCTGGTTCTTCCTTGTATTCTGTGTGACAGGATTTGAGTTTGATTACATATTTGACAGGACCATCCTAAAGTAACAATTCAATCATCTGTTAGTATTTTCTTAATTAATTTTTTTTATTATTTTTTCTCTTTGGATTGTTCATTTAAAGACTTGCATCTCATGAATTTTTGTGGCCTCCTTTAAGTTTTTGACCGAATTGTAGCAAGAGTACTTTGGTTATTGTTGCGTGAATCAGTATCTGAGGCTGCTTCAAGTTCTAGTTGATTGTTTTTACTCAGTCTTGTTTCTCCTTATTTTTTTTCAGGATTTCCGCCTTTTTCTGGAACAAGTACCATTCAAGCGATGCTAATGGAGAGGCTGAAAGGTAGGTGCTTCAAGCATTTGGTGATGTTTTAGAACAATTTTTTTCCATTTGGTATCTTGTGTATGTTTCTATCTTATACGGCATGGAGGAATTTCTGCTGTAGTTTCCATCATTTATCATCTCTTCTTGCTCATTTATGAATTCCAGGAATCAAGGATGCTTCTTTTTCAGGAGAAGTTATGGAGCGCATAGGACCAAGAAACCTTGGTCATCCTGATGTTCGCATGCAGTTTAGGCCATCGGTGGATCAAAATGCTAGTGAGAAACATGTATGTTGCCTGATGAAGCATATTCTATCATATTTTATAAGCACTTGTAAACTGCCAGTTTAAATTTAGAAAAAGGAAATATATTGGAATTAATATGGCTTATTCTAAAGTTACTTTGTTCCTCACAATTTCTGTTTATTAGTTTTAGTACGGATGTGACTTCTCCCGGTAGGAAGTCAATTTAAAATAACTGATGTGGAACATGACTGATGCAGATGAGGAGTAGTACAGCGATGCCATCTTCTTCCTTCGCTCTGCCTGGTGCCCTGAGAAAGAATCCACCAGAAGCAGAGGGGCCAAATGAAGCTACAAATAATGACTGGGGACTTGGGAACAAAACTGGTGCTTCAAGCAGCTGGAAGCCATCATTTCACAGAACATCTTCTGCTAAGTGATTGGTATAGAAAGCCTTCTTTCAGATTTCATTTGTTATTTATGAAAATATGTACTTTCTAAGGAGTGAATGCTTATATGCATCAGTTATGTCAGGTTGTGATTTTGATTTTGGATTTTAGGGAAACTAGAGCTAAGTTTGGCTTTGGATGGCTCAAGACCTTCTTAGAGATGGCAAATTGTGTTAGCTGCTTTGCGCATGGTGACCATGTGAGAGCATATATGTGGGATTGCGTCGGGGACAGGCCCATCTAAGCCTGGTTTTTTTTACTTCCTACATGGGAACAATGGTTAAGCCAGTCTAATGTTTAATTGTTCGACGGATGATGTGTAAAGTGTTTCTCCATTCTTCTGTTTTTAAATGTTAAGAGTTTCACTTGTGTAATGCAGTCGTCTCGACCTTGTATCTTTTCTCATTTCTTCATAATATGGATCAAAGCCCTAGAGGTTAACCTGGATTAATTTGAATCTAGGTACCTGCGTTCACCAGAGTCTGAAAAACTACTGTAATCTAGAGTTTCAGGTACTGCACTATCTTGTTAGTTATTGGAGATTCTGTCAGTTGTCATCATATTTATAACCATACATGTAGTTGGGATTTTCTTTGCTTGACTTTATAAAATTGTCTCTTATTTGCCAGTGGATATGAGAAGAATTT
>JBBYHK010000014.1:4441093-4455282 GCA_038382065.1 Adansonia grandidieri | reverse complement strand
GCTGATGCTAATTTGTTCATTCAATTTCTCTTTTACATAAACACTTAGAAGATGTATAAAAAAGTAAAGAGGAAAGGAAAAATAATTGAAATTTAACTTAAATAATTCACGTAATCACTATTAAAATGTAATTTGAGGTTCGAATTTGAGATCCATTATTATTATTTTTTTTGGTACTATTTCCAAGCCAGGTTCTCATTGTACCAAAAAAAAAAAAAGTAAATAACATTACCAAGGAGAAAAAAAGGAAAACCCTCTAATATAATTAGTGCAATTTCACTGCGCCACAAATTGGTCAACAGACAAGAAAATTTATTATCATTTTAAAGAACAATAATAAATGTAGTAAAAAAAAAAGGCTAAAATGTACGTGAAAAATCATTTATACATCCAGCGTACAAATCATAACATGATTTTGTTGTCTCAAAATTGAAATGAATTGAATTTTTTACCATTTACAAACATTAGACAACATACAAAGAAACAAGATAATTAAATAAGCAATGGACGTTGGAGCAAGGTTGGTATTGTGCTGTCGTTGTGGTAATTAAGGTTTTACAAACTCTTCCTGACAGAATCCGTTATGTTTCATCAAACATCATCATCATCATCACCCCCACCAAGCACATGAAAATATCCAGCCCAGAACTGGTTTCTCAAGGCTTAATTTTTGAAGCTAAAAACACTGATCATGTCCTTCAAAATTTATTATTTTTTTTTCCTTAACTAAAAAGATCAATGTCTGCCGTACAATACAAGCTTCTGCCTTGTTTGATCATTTATGAATAAAAAAGCTATATCCGTAAAACAGTATTTTCAGCTTCAGCTGGTAAAAAATAACTTCAAACGTTCACCTTCTTCACCCTCAACTCTCTTTTTCGGTTTGAACAGTGGAAAGTAAAAAATAAAAGCTCTGCTGCACCAGCTGTGATGGATTATCGTCGTTTTCAGCTTTGCCCTTTTAATTATTGATGATGTTTTGTTTTGATCCAAGCTTTTTTTTTTTCTTTTGCCATTGCACCTCAAATTTTTTGGTGGCACTACTTGTTCTAATTTCACACAGTTTTTACATGGAAAATAGAAATAGGACAACTGATCAACAATGCACAAATCAAAACGAAACAAATTGAAGTCATTCATGTTCATCAATGGAGTATAGCTTAATTTACATATTAATAGCATTTTTCATATTTATACAAACTAGTAACTTGAAACAATATAATAATAATAATAGTAAAATGAAACAAGCACGGCTTCTGCCACATTGATTGTAATGGGAACATGTTAGGTGCCTCATTTTGCTATTGGCTTTACTGTGGGAACCCACCGGGCCTAGCTATATGCATTTCATATGTATATAATCCAACCCTCCTAATGGCAGCTGCTGTCTGATCAGTACTTTCTTCTAGAGCTGTACTTAGGGCTCCAAATGAGCTATGCAGCCAATAAAAATATAAAGTAAAATGCATCTAAAGTGTTAGCCAGAATTAAACTTTGATTATTAAAATAACAGTTCAATCTTGAACGAAAGTATTTCATTGTCGTTATAAAGGTATCCCTGACATTTTTTTACAGAAAAAAGAACGATGAATTCTTAACTTTTGGAACCTCCAAAGATAGCTTAGTTAGAGGGGTTGAATCATGGCAACGAAAACACAAGGTGTCGCATTGCCCTAATCCATATATGTGGCCATCGATTCATATTCCAAATTAGTCGAATCATATATATATATATATATATATGTATGAAATGATCAATGGAGAGAAGAAAACCGGAATTATATTAATTAGTAACTGGGTCCATGTTTATGCCAATCAACAGCTCGGTTATGGAGGAACATTTCCAACTTGTTTTGAAAGTACACCGTTTGGAAACACAAGAATGTAAGACGGTCAATAATACTAGGTACTTATCACATTTATTACAAAACCATAAGATAATTTATCCTGTACTTTTCATATCTAGAAACCTGATAAAAATTAATAAGGCAAAAACAAGAATGTGACTTTCAATGACAGGTTCGATGAAGAGAATTCAATCTAGGCTATTACTTTTTAGAAGGTTTCTTAGATTTATGTCTGAATTTGACAATTTTAGGCCTTTCTATATCTTTAAATTCATGTCTGATGAAGGGAAGCCAAAGCATGCATGCAGCACCAAAGGCTGGAGCTCGAGAAAGCCTCCGATAGCTAAACGAAACCAATTCTTAACGATTCCCATGAAGGAAGGGACCCCCTTTATTTGCTAAAGAGAAGTCATTTTTAATTAGAAAGTTGGGGCATGTTTATTTGATTTAATGAAATAAATAATTAAAAGGTTTCCAGCCACCATCTCTCGGTCGCTGCAAGGTCGTAAATGGACTCAGACGATAAGGTGCGACTCACCGTTGATGGCTGACCTAAGTGTTTGAAATCAATTTAAATAATAAGTAGCCCACGTTTTCATAGTTCGAAAATCGGTTCAAGTTGTGTAAAAAAAATTATTTTTTCAACTTCGATAGGCATCGAACTCGAAAAATCATTTTAGCGTTTAATTCGTGTGGTCACTTTAACTACTGAGGCTATTGCCCTAGTAATCTTGTGTTGTGCCAGCTGCAGTTGCCGATCGGTTCTTCGTTTTATCACCCCTCTCCCCCTCTTCAGATCATTCTTTGAAAGCTCTCTCACTAATGATTCGCTTCTCAATGTCTTGAACCATCGGCAATTTTTGTTATCAAGGATGTGCATAAATCATCAGCCATCCAGGCTTTCACGATACTAATAAATTATAAATGACATTAACCATTAATCCATAAAAGAGGATGAAATAAATCCTAGTCATTTTGTTTGCACTTGCACAGATTTCAAAAAAAATTTGTTAAACAAAGGGTGAAATGGAATTAAAGTTTTCAATTCATTGGGTGGTGAAAATATCAGGAACAGCATTTATTTTTTCAAATTGGCCGATCAGAGTCAGACCCATTGAGGATATCAGGTTGAGGCTGTTCAGCTGCTACCAACTTGCAACCCCAGTTAGATCTAAGCCTCAAGGTTTTTTTTTTTTTTTTTTTTTTCTTTAAGACTAGTTGATATTAAAAACATAGTTTAGTTACCCCATCAAGAATCAATTATCTAAGGCAAAAAAAAAAAAAAATCTACATAATGCAATAATATTATAATGTAATAAAATCATTCACTACGACCTGACAGCACTTTACCCCCTAGAATGGCTGCCTCAAAAACATATATAGTTTTATATTATGAAATAGTTTCATATATATCCTAAATTATTCCTACTAAATCGATGGGGAAATTTGTGATGGACAAATGGGTTTAAATTATAGTGACAAATGGTGAAAAGTTGAAAATGGTGACAAAAAATAGTGAATTTTGTTGGTGATGATGTGGTGATGAAGAAGAAGATAAGGGGCTAAATGAACAGTGGGTGAAGTAGCTGGGAAAGATAGAAGGTGAATAACAAAAAAAAAAAAAAAAATTAATGGAGGTTGTGTGGTACTAGAGAAAGGGGACCCATTAGCCATAGGGTCTAGCAGGGTGACCATTTCTGTTGTGGGTCATATAGTCTCATAGGCTTTCTCTCTCCGTGCTTATAAGTGCTGTAGGAGTCATTGGGAAATGATAGGGAAAAAGGGTTTTGGTTTGATTCAAGGGAAAAATAGCTAATAAGCATTAAGCAATAGCAAAATAGCAACTCTTTCATGGTGCATGATTGACCCCCACCCACACTCTCCTCCCCTTCTCTATATCCTTGCTCAGCTAATTGCTCTCTCTCACTGTCTCATCTTCAAAAGCCCACACTTTATATTTCTGAAACATTTCTCTAAAAATAATAGGAACTTCCCATTGCGTTTTTTGCTTCTATTTTGCCAATCCCTAAAACCTCTGTTTTCATTCATCACTTTCACTTAAATTTACCCTGTTTTGGCAGCAAACAAATAGAAGCTCCCCTGTTTTTGCCTGTCCCCTGGTTATAGTGTACTTTCCTCAGTACGTTTAAAGAAAAAAAAAATTCGTGGCGGAGTTAATTATAGCTGTAGTGGCTCTAAGTCACCAGTAAGAGAAATGGCTGAGCTGCAAAATTCGGAAACAGAGAGCAGTTCTAACTCGTTCTCTTCGCCTCCGCTATCACCCCCATCTCCAGGGTCAACTCATTCACCTCCTAACTCGGCCCCTAGCTCAACCACCAGTTTAAATGGTAAACCTGAAACTACACCAGATTCCAATAAGAAGACCAAGAGAATGAGGGATTCAAGCAAGCACCCAGTTTACCATGGCGTCCGAATGAGAACGTGGGGCAAATGGGTGTCCGAAATCCGCGAGCCACGCAAGAAATCCCGCATTTGGCTCGGTACTTTCCCTACCCCAGAAATGGCAGCCCGTGCACACGATGTTGCCGCTTTAAGCATCAAAGGCAACTCGGCCATCCTCAACTTCCCCGAACTCGCAAGCTCTTTACCTCGACCCGTGTCTTTAGCACCCCGTGACGTCCAAGCTGCGGCAGCCAAAGCTGCCCAGATGGGCAACTTTGACTCTCCATCACTTTCCACAGCATCATCATCATCTTCGAATTCCACCACGTTGTCATCGTCGTCATCGCTGTCGTCTTTGGTTTCTCATCTGGACCTGTCTTCAGGATCAGACGAGTTAAGCGAGATAGTGGAGCTGCCAAGTCTTGGAACAAGTTATGACTCGGTTGAGTTGACGAATGAGTTCGTATTCGTGGACTCAATGGACGGATGGTTTTATCCTCCACCATGGCTCGAAAGCATGGAAGATTGTGACTATGTTAGCGATCAGTTAGTAGTGCCTGAAAGCGTTTTAGAAAGTGGCTTCGAAGAAGGTTTGCTATGGGATTATTAGCGTTTCCTTTTCATCTCTTTTCTTGTCTGTGAATTTTTTTTTATGTCATATCTTTTGAATGAATCAAAGTGTACAGTGCTTAGAATGGGAAAGTCATAAAATTCCTCTTTCTCTCTAGAGAAACCACCATAACAGAAGCCTTGAAGTCTAGTTCAACTATGAAAATTCATGCTTGTTTTCTTTTAATAAAAAAAAAATGGGCAGAGAGAGTAGAGTGAGTTGATCTTGTACTCTTGTTTTTACAACTGCAATTTGCAATAGGGAATATAGAGGAACTACAAAAAAACAATTAATCATACCCTAAAAAGAAAAAAGAAAGAAAAAGGAATTATGCTAAAACGCTTTTCAAATCAAACGTAAACAGTAACAACACGGGGCCTGCCACTAAAAAGCCTAATTCCCCTTGTCAAGAAAGCTGAGGGCTGCTTTTGCCAGATGTCAGATGGTTAGAGAAAAAAAAGCATTTTAAAAATAATTTTTAAATGTTTTTAAAACAATTTTTTTTTAAATTATTATATATAATAATATTTTTATCTAATACATTAAAAATAAAAAATATTTTTAGCAACAGCAAATAATCTATTAATTAATCTTATTTTTGTTCTTCTTTTAGAATGAGTAAAAACAGGAAAAAAAATGGTGCGTGGAATTGTCCTCGTGCACGTAATAGAGTCATGAAGTTTCCTGTTACGAGACAAATCAAAAATCAAAGTAAAAAACATTTGTTTATCCTTGAAAAAGAATAGTTAAGGACAGATAACCCTAATCCAATCCCTCTCTGTCGCCCTCAAATAATATACATGTTGTTGAATCAAAGCTAAAACAATAATTCCAAATAGCAATTCAATTATAATGTCTTTTAAAATGAAGGTGTAATTAAGGAATGTCGTGGATTTTCTTGCCTAAGCCCTAGCCTGTTCAATATTGTTTATGTAAAAAAAAAAAAAAAAGGGGGGTTCTTCTTTAGCATGCAGTATTACGATTACTTTTTTCTTTTATAATCAATAAAGTTTTTAAAATTCTTTAACGAATTAATAAGATAATAGTATCAATTAAAAGAATTATTTTTAAAAATATATTTAAAAAAATTATTTTTTAAAAAAAAAGAAAGCACTTGAAAGATTTTTAATGTTGTTTATGAAAATAAAAAAGTTATGTTACTAACCTTAAAAAAAATTATTTGTTAATCATAATCAAACTTGTAGTATAGATATCATTAATTCATTAACAAAACTCTAAATTAAATTTATTGAAATTCGAAACTTTACTTAATTGATGCATCCTATCAGTATTTAGTAAATTTAAAATTTAAAATTTAGTATATATATATATATAACCATTTCTTTTAATTTTTAGAACTTCCATGGTAAAAAAGAAAATTAAATTTTTGCTGGACAGCATATTGACTCATAAAAATTTTGTCTAATGGAGTAATTTTTATGGTTGGGTAGCATTATTGCCTTATTCGCCACTCTATTCAAAGTGCATTTAAGCCAAATCATGCCCACGTACGCCCAATCCCACTCTTCTTTTGATAGAAAGAAAAAACATATATATATATATATATGTATATATGTTGCTTTTTAATCTTGAGATGATAGTATATCAGATTTTCCTAAATATAATTTTAAATATAATTATAAAAATATAATATAAATAAAATAATTAAAATATAAAATTTTATAATATAAATTATTATAACGTATCAAAATCGATATAAATAAAAAATATTTTAAACTTTATAATAACATAATAAATTATATAAAAATAATACGAATATATAAATTGTTAAATCTAGATTCGAAGACCTTGTTCTCCATTTGTTAGCAGTGACTTTTTCGATTATTTATGTAGGCAAAAAGAAAGAATTGGGGTCTCTTTTTCCACGTCTCTTTTTTTTTTTTTTTTAACTTTCTACAAGATTATCTTCTTGGGGGGAGGGGGGGGCTATAGTACATTTTTTCTCTGCTAATCTGATTAATACAGAGAACACATGTTACGCATTGTCCTTTTATGAAAATAGTTTTAACAAAAAGAAAAATAAACTAGTGAAGTGTTCAATATGGAAACTATTTTTCGATTAGGATAAAATAAATGAATTGGAAACATGGTTTTATATATCATAATGACTCTTCCATATCATCAAAATGAATTAGATCATAAAACCACGGCCAGGCTTTGACATCTTTGTACTGTTCGAAGAATTGCAGTTTTGATTCTGAATTCTGATGATATCCTGGAATGGCAGAGTAGACAAGGCCAAGGTTGAAAGGATTTGCAAAGATCAAAAACATTGGAACGTATCAAAGTTACGTTTTCAGGATTTATTTCAATATTTAAGTAAGTTCGAGTTTGGAGACTACTTAGAAAAAATCAAAAATAATAAGAGAAATTACGGTTTTTCTTACCTCAAATCAGAATTTACTTATCTATTTATCCAATATCGATGAGTGTTTGCTCATGAGTTTAACAAGCATAAATTAAATGTATGTTATGTTTGAAACTACTATGCATCTATGAACCCATCAAATATTTTACTCGTATTTTGTTTGTTTTATCAAATGTCACACAACCAAAATAGAAAATAAACATATGGAATCTATTCCACTATTAGAAAAACATTATTCCAAGGTAATGGAAAAGGTTAAATAGTACTTCTAATTCCAACTCATCTTGAGCTATATTCAACTTAGTTTAATAAAATACTATATCAGTATGATTAGGTTTCCATCATGGGTAATGTAAAATTTTTCCCTTTCTTTGCCAACCAAACTGAAAATAAATGAAAGCATATATTAATTATATTCCAGACAAGAATATGATCTGTTTCTTTCCAGCTCAGGTGTGAGTTTAGCTCTAATATCAATCTTTTTTTAAATTATGTTCCGAAGAAAATCATGATTGGCTATTACTTGATTAAAGTCTATTATTGACTTAAGCTTAATAGTCAATTTCGTCTCAAAAATAATTTGTTAAATTATATGTTTATTTTATATAACTGAAATTAATAATAAGTATAAAAAAAGAATAACTAATAATGATTAATGAATTTATACCAAAAAGAAAAATATCTCAAACTCCATTAAAACTCTTTTATTGGTTTAACCTAAAATCATCTACGTAAAATGAATCTGAAAATTAAATTAAACAATTTAATTTAATTATTTGATATATAATAATTATCTATTCGTTATTTTTATTGTATTGGAAAAGTAAATTTTTCATTGTTTTAAATGATGGTGTTGATGTATAATATCATTCAAATAGGCTAATAATTCTTAACTAGGAAAAGTTAGACATTTAGTTCCAAGAATAATGCCTTTGTGTGTGTGTGTGTGTGTGTGTGTGTGTGTGTGTGTGTGTGTATACATGTTAGTAAAAAGAAGTTTATGCTTTCAAGACAAAACATACTTTATCAACAATACCTTTCTCTTTGAAATATGCAGCCAAATATCGAACTTCCCCACACCCATTAAAAAAAATTCTCAAATAGGGTATGTTATCAATTTCGTGCACTTCATATATATATATATATATATATTTCTGCACGTATCTCTAATTTCAAAAAATTTAAAAAGGAAAAAAAAAAAAAAGCCAGCATGATAATGGGAATTTTGTTCATTTTCGCAGTAGACAATTTAACATTTCAAGACGACCAATAATTGGTAAGATCAGAAAATAACTTTTTGCAAGTGAATCTTATTTCATCTCCATTTTTTATACTGACGTACATATATATATATACATATATATATATATATACATGAATGATGAATCTAAAAAACCAAAATTTCCCATCTCTTATTATATATAAAGTATTTTTTTTTAATGATCAATATATGATATGAGACACCAAAATCTGGAATCCCACTTGCCATATTTGTGTTTGATTTTGGGAGGGAGTTTACTCAATCTTTATTCGATTTATTTGTACGAGAAATGATATCCTTTCTTGACCCCATCTCATAGCTGTGAGATATTGAGAGATTACAAAGCCCCTTTCTTTCCCAAACCCCCTCCGCACAATACTAATATATAAAACAAATCAACTCGAACCATCTTTCTTTCTTTCCTTTTTTTATAGTAATATAATTTTGATTGCAAGCGATGATTTCATTCATGCTGATGCTAGATAAGATTCCTGCTGCCGGGCATTTTCATTTCTCATCGTTTTTTTTTTCTTTCTCTTTTTATCATTATTTGGTGATGATAATTGGATAAATAAAAGGAATATGGTTTTATTTTATAGCATGCAATGAAAGTTATAGGACAATTGCGTGTCACGTGTCTCATCTAATTGTAAAGTCCTTTTTTATGCATAAAGAAAAGAAAGAAAGGAACGAGAAACAGAAAGAGATTAAAAAATATTCGTGTATTTGTATTTTATATTATTTTTTATATTATAATCATATTTAGAGTATTGTATATATATATATATTGATATGTTAATAATTTAAATTATATAAATTTCAACACATTCATGTATTTGTGTTGTGTTAGTATTAATTTTTCAAGTTTATATTGTTTTAATTATTTTTCGCGTCATGTTCGTATCGTATCTGAAAATTTCAAGTTTAATTGGTACTATATTCAAATAACTTTAATTTTGTGTTATACTTTTTTGTATCATGTTATTATTTTTCAATGTTGCATTTATGTTATATAATTATATTGTATTCAAAATTATTAAGTCTAACTGACTCTATTCAGAAAAAGCTCTCAAGTTTGCTTTACGTGTTGTATAATGATTGAGAGTTAATGTTCATTAAAATTAAAATTAGTAATTTTAGATATTTATATTTTAATTTAAAAGTTGGCCTTAAATATGAATATTTTTACATAATTTGTTATAATGATTCAATTTAGACTCTAAATTCATACTTTTTTGTGTATTATCAATAATAATAAAAACAAAACAACATGAAAGTTTAACATTAATATATAATTAAATTAGTCAAGTAGTGAGTAGTTGAATTTTAATATGAATTAAACATATTTCTTTCTTCTTATACTCGTGACCTTAATCTCCAATTGGAAAGCATGGGGTATCTTCGAAGGCAACTTGAAAATAAGATAAGATAATATATATATATATATATATATATCAAGATATTTTAGGAGAAAAGACAGACAAATAATTTAGAATTAAATTATGAAATTATAAAGGGTATGATTCCACCAAAGAAGCATAACATAATAATTGGCATATTTCTATACAATCTCACACGTCATCAAATGACAAATATATATATTATTACTGAAAAGGTGACCCTAGCTCTTGACTTTTTTGAGAATTATTTCTCGAGGAAAGATTGATAGGGCTTTGACTCAAATAAAGTGAGGAGAAGAATCATGACAAATAACATGCTTATATACATTGAATAATAATAATAATAATAATAATAATAATAAAAGAAACAGCGAAAAAAAAAGATACAAGCAATGTTTATATAATTCAATCAATTGTGTCTATGACTATGAGAATGTAAAGTTTTTCAATAATTTTTTTTTTGAAAGAATAATTATATATGATAACTATTAGTGGTTTTTTAACCAAATTACGAAATTATAAAATATTATCATTGGAATTCAGGCAAAAAAAGGCTTTGTGGATCGGGCCTATTGGCCCTAACATTCTCTTCACTGGGTAAGTCTCTTAGAAAATTTATTTCAAATTTGTAATATTTTTATTGAATCAAATTACCAATTCGGATTACTTACGTTAAGAAAAAAAAATACTCCGTGTTAAAGTCTAAGAAAATATTCTTTAATTAATTAAATTTTGTAAATCTTTCTCTTTTGTAACTGAACCTGCTTTCATGTGCACAAGCCAAAGATACCTTGTTAATTCTCAAATCATTGTCATTTTCAAGTTTGTCATATCCGCGAACAAACTAATTAGGAGGCAGCCAGACGTGCAAAATTTGGCTTGATACTGGTCAAGAAATAGCCTTTTTCACCACCCCCTTAACGCTAACTCTTCTAATGGCAATAGCTGGAAGAGTGATTTCGATCTAATAATAACTTACATTCTCCAAAGCAGATATTACTGTCTACTTTAATAATGGAAACCCTATACTTAATTATTATGCATTTATTTTACAGGATGGTTATTGAGGCTTGTGCATATGCCCTTTCTTTCGGGGCATTTTTATTGTTAAAGGGGATGTTGGCTAAAGGTAAACCTACTTCACTCGAAGTTAAGATGAGCACAGAGGGTTCTATCATTTTTCCAAAAAAAGTGTCTTACGAGGTAAAGTTAAGATTTGATAATTCTTATACTTGTATTATATTTTTATTACAATTATATTTATATATTTATATTATGTCATGTTTTCATTTTTCCTTTTTGTTGCCTCTAAAATTACCTCATCTAGACAAAACCAAAAGCGCCCAAATTAATGCAGTGAAAAACCCTCCGATCCAATCCCCTCGATCGATCCAAGGACATGTCTTTCAATGCCCAGCTGTTCCCACTGTAAATATGGAACTGCACGATCTGGAGTGATCTGGACCAAAACTCACACAACTAGTTGACAGCGACACCTCAGTCTCACACTCACAGTCACACTCACACTCAACCCCCTTGGCTTGTATATAATGAAAAATTGTAGATGGCGACAACTCCATTCCTCTCTTCCCTTAAAAATGAAATTGCAGCTTTTCTTTCAATTTTATCGCTGGAAATGCTCCCATCCATCCATGATGAGTTGTGCAGATTTCCCTGCTTTGAGTGCCTCACATCGTAGCAACCTCCACGTGGGGATGGACATTTAATCATGGAAACGGATATATATTTTATACATAGTTTTTGTAATTATATATATACATATATCAACCTCATTCATTTAAATGTCCTAATACCATGCATGTATATATAGTCAGATATCAGTCCCCACAAGAGCTTATCAGTGAAAAGATCTATGACTATATAAAAGCTGTGGATGGTCCCCCATGTACTCTACTTTGGAGAGGGTGTGGATACTTTTTATTGTTAAATATCTTTCTTTTAATTTTGTTGGAAGAAAATTTCATGATGAATCTTGCCGGCTTCTTTTATCATTTCAATTATTATTGAAGTAGTATTGGCAAGATGTCAAAAACTCACCCAAAAAAAAATGCTAATTGATCCCTTGGAAATTATGAGCTTTGATGCATGAAAGTCAAAAGGGGGAAAGAAATGGGGAGTTGGAGAAAAAGAATTCGTCACTAAATTTATTGTTTGCCGCTTTACCAGAGAACAAAAATCGGTCAGAAGTTAATGCATTTAACGAATTGGATTTCATGACTCTAATAGTGTATATAACACACTGTAGAATTGGAGTATATATTATATAGAAAATATGCTGGGCCAGCTGCACACACGGACACACACACACACACACACACACACACACATACACATATATATATATATATATATATATATCAAGTTCTATCAAATCAACCAGATCAAGGTGAGATTGCCCCATCGATCTGTATAAACGCCATAGCTTCTTTGAATCCTCAAACTCTTTCCCTTTCATTCATTTCTGAGCTCAATCCTTGTCCCACATCACAAAAAAAAAAGGCCTCTCATGCATCCTCTTAGAAACATCAAATTTTCTCCGGTGAGTCATAGAAATTGACTAGAAATCAAGAAAGCAAATCAATTTCAGTCTTTTTCCTTTATATAAAGTTGTCGTTTATACTGGTCCGGAAAATGTTTGGTTCATAGTCATTTCATCCTTAAGAAAAAGTTCTACCTTTTTATCTTCTCTTCATCTCTCACTGTCAGAAAATGTCATTCTTCATGTGTATGGAAGTGCAACACGTTTAAACTGTTGTCTAATTTCACTATCTTGGCAGGCAAGTATATATGATGTCCATTCTTGTTTTCCAAGTTTATATAATTTGTGATCATCAAAGTATTATTTTTCTTTTCCACGCTATTATAATCATAGAGTTGACGAAAGGAGGGAAAAAAAAAAAGAATCTTTGAAACCTCAATGCATGCTTTCATCGATCGATCAGTTTACTTCTTCGTGGAGGGCCCGATAAACATCAACCTGCTAGCTTCGTGCATGGCAATGCAAATTGCAGGCTGTTCTAAATGTTTGAGAATCAATGTTCAAATGCTGCTCCTGAATTATTAAGATGGCGATGTTTAAGTCGGCAACAGTGCATGATTTCAACGTCCAAATTTAATTTTTAATTAATGTCCGCTTCAAGTAGCAGGAAGTCAGGAACTGTAGAATTGCTTAGATAATTTAACAAGACGTAATCCTTTCAAAGGTGAAGAAAAAGTTTGAAATAATGCAACTGAGAGTACCCATCTGCCCTTTTTTCTTAACACGAGTTATCAATATCATAAATTGTCCTAACTTTACTTACAGACAGTAAGATCTTTTTTTTTTTATTTATGATTTGAGCTGTGACTGTCAACTTCAAACTCAAAACAACCCTTTTACGTGATTGTCATTCATTCTGAATTTTAAGTGTTTTCTTTTTTTAATTTCTTTGCTTTCTTTTCTTGACCTGAAGTTGTATATTGTGGTCCTTTCCGGCACTGAAACTTACTAGCGAAAACTTCAAAGGTGACCCCAAAAAAGCCAGATACTGACAGCCATTACTTTCAATGCATAGCTGGTCAGCTTAAGTCTAAAGTAATTTAAAACATATTTTAAGTTAAACTTAAAATTTAATTTAATTAATTTATAAAATTAATTTTTTTAAAATATAATATTTAATAAATTTTAAATTCAAATTTTTAACTCATATAATCCTTCGTTATAAGTTGTGAACCCTTTGTAGAAAGAATAAAAAGAATATATTACAGTTACACAATATCTAGCCAACACAACTAAATAATCATGGTATACTTATCTCTGCATGCCCTTTGTTATCATTTGAAAACCGGCAAATTTGTTTACTGAGGGAATATGGTAGCATTGCATTAAATAGAAATTGACCTTAAGTCCTCCAACCTTTGACAAAACAAAAGTGTACCCAACAATTTTCAATGAAGAAGATTTCCTTTTTTTTTTTTTTTTTGGCCAATATGATGAAGAATTTAATACCAGTTCACATGTCGGGTTAAGGTAATTATAATGATTTCAATCAATTCGAACTTATTTAAATTATTATTTTAAATAATAAAAAATTATTTAAATTTATAAATAAAAATTATTTTTGATGTTTTAATATACTTTTAAATAATAGTAAATTAGGGTTAGTATTCTAATTCTTCCACCTGAAACCTGCAATTGCAAAAGAAAAGAGGGGGGGGTGGGGTGCACCACTGACAGTGCAATCGGCGGGGAATCCGTTCTCTAGTCACAATCTTTGTC
>JBBYHK010000014.1:4416662-4427940 GCA_038382065.1 Adansonia grandidieri | reverse complement strand
TATATATATATATATATATCATATTATATTTATACGCAGCAACGGGCAATTTTTTTTCTTACTAAATCAAATCATAGTTTGAAAAGCATGCATATAGTGGATATTGTCTAGTAGCTAAAAATGTTAGGGTTTTGTTTTCAATGAATAATAATTCTCTTCTATTTTTAGAATCAAATCCAATGACTTGATTAAGAACATTATTATTTTATTTTTCTGAATTAATAAAATTAAGTATAATATAAAAAAAATAATCCCGAATCAAGTAATAAGTTAAACTCTTAATTTTAATAATTATATATAAATTTTGATAATTTTAAATATTTTAAAAAAATTAAAATTAAAATTTGAGTCCGTAAAAAAATATGTTGACCATGATAATTAATAACCCACATTCTTGTGATCTAATTCTTCTCTTTTATTTCCACATTTATTAGTATGGAATGTTGTACATCAGACAAAGATGCTGGTCAGGTTGCGGGCGGTACTTATACGAATATTGGAGGCGATATGTTTGGACGATCCACACAAACGAAGAGTGCACAAAGCTGCCGAGAGATCAGATCATTTAGCCAACACTGGTAGTCGGCCGTCGTTCTTTGATGATGTCAACGCCTGCCTAAATATCCCCAATTCAAAGAAACGAAAAATAAAGTACGCTTGAACTTGAAACTTGATTATAATACTAAAATTTGAAATATTAATACCAATTTTTTAGCCTTTTAAAGTCATACGTAATTCTAATGTTTTAAAACAATATGATAAAAAATATCATGCGATCTATTGATATAATACAAGACACTTTAAATGACTAGAATTCAATTTATAGTAACTTTTGTTTATAAAAAGAAATACATGTATTACACTTAATATAAATAAAAAGCACATGTATTAAAATGTAAATAAATTAATAGTAGTTGAAAATCTTACATGTTCGAAGAAAAAGGCTAAGGCTTTGAAGACAAAGCATACTTTTATCAACAGTACCTATCTCTTTCCCTTTCCCAAAAAGAAAATGAAGCCAAATAACGAAATACCACCCACCATATCTCAAATGGGGTATGTATTACCAATTTCCTGCATTTCACATATTATTTTTGTACGTATCTCTATAATTTGACAAATTCAAAATTAAAAGAAGAAAAAAAAAACCCAAAACCCACCATGAACGATTGGACATTGGAATTTGTTCATTTTCGTAGTAGACAATTTAACTTTTCTAGACATATCAAATAATTGATAAAATCAGAAGTGACACTTTTTTCTTTCTAATGAATCTTCTTTCATCTCCACATATACATACATATAAATAAATGAATCTAAAAAACAAATTTCTATATATCTTACTGTGTGTGTATATATATATATATATATATTATGATGGCAATATTTCGATCCCCCACCTATATCAGACAACAAAATCTTGAAGCCCATTTCCCTTTATTTTTTTCTCCTTTGATTTTTGGACGCGTTTTCTCTATCTGTATTAAGATTGATTCGTACGAGAAATGATATCCTTTCTTGACCCCATCTTCATAGCTGTGACAGACAGATTTCGAGCTACTTCTTCTTCTTCTTCTTCTTCTTCCCACAACCAAAAAAAAAAGGATTGGCCCCATTTCTTTTTCTTTAGCCTTTCTCCCCTTTTATGGTTTTTGTCTTGTTGTTGATGATTTTTCTTTCAATGTCTCTTGATTCATCTCTTTGATTTTTATATATATATTTTTTAACATTTTTCTTCTTTTAGAAAGATAGAGATCTGGGTTTGTTTTTACTCTTCTTTATAGGAAAACTTTATTTTACATCCTTGCATGTTGGGGATCACGCTAATTTTTGTTTCATTTCAACATTAAAAGCTATATGATGGTTTGATAGTATTGATTTTTCTTTTCTTGTTTTTGTCTTCTTTTTTAGTTAATTAAGTTTAGGGGAACTTGGATTTTTACTAGCCAAATCTCTTTTAAGGACGTAATCTCTTGTATGATTTGGTTTAATGTATTCAAAATTTACCTTATGAGTGAACCAACCCATAGGCTTTTTGTCCCCCCCTTTTTATCACATCCAAATGACAATATTAAATTAATTATGAATATGCTTTGTCAATTTGATGGTAGATTCTTTTATAGTTATTAAAGACTTTAATCAATTCGGGATAGTGGAATGTCAACAGAGAATTTGATTTTTCAAGACTTCAATTATCTGTGCCAACTGTGCTGTGTTATTAAATTATAATTGTGGATAAAATAGAAAAGATTATTTGTATATTAATAAATTATTTTATGTATATTTAATATGTTTATTTATTTATATCGTGTTCATATTATTTTTTATATTGTATTTAATTATTTTTCGTTTGTTTAAAATACTATATATTTGTATAAATTTTTACACATTAATAATTCTTTTATGTATATTTTTATACGTTTACCTATATTCTTGTCATGTTAATGTTAATGTTATTTTTCTTCTTATTTTTTAATTATTTTCCCATACTATAATTGTGTTATGTTTTAATTTATCTCATATTTTGTATAGTTTCAATTTAGAGAAAAATTTTTGCATTTATATTATATTTGTGTTATATCTCAATTTATGATATATTTTGTATAGTTTGTTATAGTGACTTAATTTAGAAGAAAAAAATTGTATGTTTATGCCGTGCTCCTATTATTTTTTGTTTGTTCAAAATACTATAAATATATATAAACTTTTATATGTTAATAATTTATTTTATATAGACTGTGACACATTCATATATTTATATCGCATTTTATTTTTCATGTTATTTCGAGTTTTAATGATTTTGATTTAAATATATTTATGTTGTGCCTTATTCATTTTTATTTTACATAATTTATCATATTAAATTAATTTTGACTCTAAATTTATTTACATAAAATTAAAATCATTATATATGTGGTATATTAATTTAATTAATATAAATTTTCTATCCAAAATTTATTTTAATTCTCAAAGCATGACGAGGAGCATATTCTAGTACAAGTAAAATCCATCACCTAATCATTCATTCTCTTCGACAAATTATCTTTCTATTGTGGAAGCCATTAGCCCATTAAATCACAAGTAAGTGGGCTCTAGTGCTTCACTAAACAACAAATAAATCAACCCAAACCAACTTTTTATCTCATTAAAAAGAAAAAAAAAAAATTCTGTATTTGATTGCATGGTGATGATTTCATTCGTGTTGGTGCTAGCTAGATTCCTGCTGCCGGGCATTTCCCTTTTTTTTTTTCCTTTGTTTTTTATTGTTTAGTGATTATAGAATGATAATTGGCTAAGGGAACATGATTAATTTATAATTAAGTTTTATTATGAATTAAACATGTTTTTTTTTCTTATAGAAAGCTTGGGTTTTACCCAAAAACTACAAAGCTTGGGTATCTTCCGAGGCAACATGAAAGTAAGATAATATATATTAATATTTTTTTAATTTAAAAAAAGAAAGAAAAAGGTTTATAATTAAGTAATGGAATTATGGTGTATGATTCCACCAAAGAAGCATAAATTAATTATTGGCATATTATAAAAGGAAAGATTGATAGGGCTTTGACTGAACTAATAAAGTGTGGAGGAGAGTTATGATTGATACATGCTGTCCCTATTAACGCTTATAATATACTTATATAATAGGCTAAACATTGAATAATTTGATGAGTAATATAGCTAGAATTAATTAAATTTTATAATTTTTTATTTTTATTTTTGGGTAACTGATCCTGCTAACTGATACATATATCTTCTAATCGTCCTTTTCAAGCTTGTCTACTGCCAAAAAAACTAATTAGGAGCTAACGTACCACACATGCAAAATGAGTAAAGATATAGCCATTTTCATTTTTTCTTTACATAAAAGAAGTTGTGGCTTAAGCTAGAGAAATGACGATAAATGTTAGAATTTAAAATTTAAATTTATCAAATACTATCTTTTGATAATTATTATATAAATTAAATGAATTAAGTTTTGAATTATAAAATATAGTCATTTTCGGCAACTCGGCCCTAGACCCTTCTAATCTCCAAAGGCAAATTGCAAGAAGGGATTGCAAATAACTAAAAACCTACGCTGTCCATAGTAAATATAAGTATATGAATTAAACCCAAGAAACAAATTAAATACATTTTTAATTAGCCTGCCATTGGGGGCAATTTTTTTATTATTACTATCATAATTTTCTGCTTGTAGAGGGTGCAAAACCCTAAAGGGCTTAAAAGGATAGAGAATCGATCACTTTCACGAAAGGAAAAGTATCTTCTGTTGTAAGGCAACTTAAATTCATTTAAAACCCTCGCTTCTCCCCTAACTTCTAAGGACATGTCTTTCAATGCCTAGCTGTTCCCATTGTAAATATGGACCAAAACTCATAACTAGTTGACAGCAAATCCCATTGGAAAAAAAAAAAAAAAAACAAAAATGAAAATTGCATCTCCCTTTCTTTCAATTTCATCTCTTTAAATGCCCCCTCCATCAATCCATCACCCTTCCATGAAGCAAAGTTCTTTTAAATTCGTGCATTTACTATCTGTTTTTTTTCCTTTTTAGATGAGTTGTCGAGATCCCTCTGCTTTGGGTGCAATACATTGTAGCAAACGTCCACGTGGGGTGGAAATTAATAATGGAAGAAGATATATCTATCTAGCTAGCCAACGCCCATGGGGGAGCGAACGGAACGAGGGGACCATCAAAAGTATAAACCAAATTATATTTTTTTTATTTATTTGTATAGTTTTTTCTCCTAATTATTTATTTTTAATATCAACCCTTCATTTAATGTCCTACCACCATGCATATTTTTAGTCCCCACAATTCAAATGAGAAGATCTATGACTATATAAAAGCTGGGGATGGTCCCCCACTCATGCACCCGTTGGTAGTACATTTGCTTAGAGATATTTATATATCAGATAAGATTAAATTATTATATAAAAATTTATTTTAAAATAATTAAATTTAAATAAAAATAATTTTTATTATTGGTAGATCGACATGAAATACCGTTTCTTTTGATTTGTTGGAAGAAGATTTTACTATGACAAACTTGTTTAAAAGCAATTAAGGATTTAGGTAGACAATGAAGGAATTTCATTTTTAATTCATTTAAAAACAATTGACAAATACTCGACTAGGTAGCTATCTATATGTAGGGTTGGCTCCTCTTTTATCTTTTCAAATAATACTACTAAAGATGCAATTGGTAAAGTTATCAAAAACTCACAAGAAATGGTTTTGTTTATCCATTGGAAATTAATAACTAACTTAATAAACATTAGATGCATGAAAGTCAAAAGGGGGGAAGGAGATGGCCGCTGGAGGAAGTCGGCAAAAAGGGATTTAGTTTCTTTACTATTTGTCGACTTGATCCCACTGTATCAGAGTGCATTTAGATGTCAGTGATAGAAGGGCGGAAGGAACATGAATCCAATTATTAATTAGATCTCAATAATTTTAACAATTTTTATTATTATTTAACATAAACATAATTTTAATATATTTTTTATTATTTAATATAAATATAATTTTAATAATTTATTATATATACACATTTTAATATAATATCTTTAATAATCATTTTTTTATATTAAAATTACTTTATTATCACTTTTAAATCCAAATATATATTAAAATTATATAATTTTAAAATATATATTTTATTATTTAATATAAATATAATTTTAATAATTTATTTTATATATTTTAATCTAACATATTTAATAGTAATTTTTCTTTTACATTATAATTGATTTTATTATCACTGTTAATTTTAAATCTATATATATATATATATTTAATTACTAATTTTAATTTTATTACTACATTAATTAATTTTACTATAGCTATTATTTTTATTCTCATTAGAATCATCTCATCACTCACTCAATTAAAGTTAAATTTGTTGTTAGCAAGAAAATAATCAGTTAGAATGCACAACACCAATCACATTAATTTATTGAATTACCATGACTCAAATATTGCACATTAGCACATTGTGGAAGTTTTGGGCCCTATATTACACGTAACAAAAATTTGGACCGACTCAAGTACTGTCAAATTAAATTGGCCAGGGTACCGTATATATAAAACCCATTAACTTCTTCGAATACTGAAGCTCGTTTCCTTTCATGCATTTCTGTTCTCAAATTCTTATCTTATATCGCTAAAAAAAAAAGAATCATATCAATTTCAATCTTTTTCCTCATAAAAAGTCTCTTTTACATGTCCAAAATGTTTGGGTCGTCATTTTATCCTTATAATAAATAGTTTTACTCTTTTTCCTTCAAATTTATGATCTCTCACTATCGAAATGTCATTTTGTGTGTATGAGAATTTGGCACGTTTAAACAGTTGTCCAATTCTATTATCATGCAGGCAATAAGTATGTTGTCTATTCTTTTTCCAGGTTACATGATATAATTTATATATACAAATATATATATATATATAATATTTGTGATGATCAAACTATTCTTAATTTCCACATTATCATCAGAGTTTATATATATATATATATATATAATATTTGTGATGATCAAACTATTCTTAATTTCCACATTATCATCAGAGTTTATATATATATATACACATCAACTAGCTAGCTTCAGTCTCATGCATAGACAATGCAGGGGGCCTTTGCCGCAAGAATTTTCAATGTAATTTGTACGGAGAATGTACGAAAACAATAACCAAAAAGCCTTAAAAAAAGTTTGAGCGAAGAAAAGTTAAAAGCTCCTATGAATTATTAAGATGGTGATGTTTAAGTCGGTAAAGAGTGCCCTACTTCCATTTAAATAATTAATGTCTGCTTCACAGTTCACACAGCATGAATTGAGATAAACAAGATATATACATATATATATATATTTATATATGTGTAGCCTCTAACATCTAAATGATTAAGCGTGTTGAAAAATGATGCAACTGAGAGTCATTATCTAAATCGGATAACATTTCAATAATGTTGTTGTACAGTTCTTAACAATATTTTCCAAGACACGGTTATTGATGCATCTGAGACAAGTCTGCAATTTTTTTTCCCCAAAGGAATTAGTTCCTTGTCGACTTTCATTTTCATTGGTTTGCTTCAGATATTAAAAAAGTTTGATTTGTATGCCATGGAAAGAAATTAACATTATTTGCTAACATAACCCTCCATGCACGTTCTATCTCCTGTAGCAGCCATCAGTGATTCTACATTTATGTTAGTATTACATTCAGCTGTACCCCCACAGTCCCTGCTTTTTTTTTGGGTTCTCTTTTCTTTTTTGATGTACCCTACAATATGTCTTTGAAATAAGGCCGTAGAATTTTTATTTATTTTTTCTCTTTTTCTGCTTCTCTCTGTGCTATGTCCTTTCAGCAAACAATAAACCTTGATGCTTTGGTCCAACAAAAGTGGAACAAAAACCAGAATAATCTACTGTATAGCAAAAAAGTTTCTTAGGATCTTAAAATTTTGGCTAATACCTGTCTTTCCTTTTCATACCTAAGTTATCAATATCATATATATTAATATATAATATATAGTTATACATATATACTTGTCTTAACTTTACTTGCATACAGTGTAAGATTCATGTTATTATGATTGGAGCTGCGACCGTCAGCTTCAGAATCAAAAACCCTTTTACATATATAATTCTGAATATAAATGTTTTACATATGCTTTGCTTTCTATTCTTGATCTCAATTATACATATATATATATATATATATTCTGGACTGTCGATCGAGTACTGAAACGTACTCCAGGACAGTTTCAAATAGATACAAGCCAGAGATTAAAAATTAATAGGCTCTGCCAGCCACTACTATCATGACTAGCTTGACATTCAAAGTAATTAGCTGAAAAGCAAAAATTAATTCATGATCTATTAATTGGAACATATTTATATATATATATATAACCAAAAAGGATAATTTATTGAATATGCAGCTTTTAATTTTCATTTCTTATGTATAATAATTCGTATATGTAACAAGTGAGCTTTATAAGAGATTGAAAATGATATACTTTCCATCATTAATTTGTAAATTTTTAGTCCCAATGCATGCATATTCTATCACTATATTACATTAGGCTTGAGATCAAATGATTTTTTTTTATTTTAATTTTATCCCTCTTGTATGTTAATTTAAAGGTAAATCAAAATCCTCACCATGCATATAATAATTTATTGAAAAACCCTAATTTTCATGGTGAAAACTGACCCAAAATACTATGCATTCACACCTGGAGCCAGAAAAGAAACGGGCCGGGTCGGTGCACCATTGATGGTGCCACCTGCTACCGGGGGTGGAAATCATCCACCTGTCACAATCTTCGTCTCGCTGGCCCCATTTTTTCACAACGGAAAATAAATATATAAATAATAATAAAAAGTTGAGACCTGACCTGACTTGACCCTTTTGACAACTGACTGTCGGCATCCGCATTTTCTGCCACGTGTCTCTACATGAACCACTGATATTATTATTTCTTTAACAACATCCATGGTTGCCTGTTTTCAACCTCACGACAAGACTCTTGATCCTGAGCTTCGCCCCCTCCTCCCCCCTTTTCTTTTCTTTTGGTTTCTTCAATATTCAATAATTTATTTTGACTTTCTCATTTCTTCCTTATCTTTCCCTCGTAGCGTTAATTCTTTGCATTCATAAGTGAAAATTTTAGACATGAATGACTCAGATTTTGTTGGATTTTTGTTTGCTTAATGGCATTTACATATAATTAAATATAATAAATCCTTTGCAAGAAATCAAATACATCTCAATACATACACTAAAACACAATACATTAAAGTAACAAATTAGCTACTTTGATCAAGTTTAACTATAAGTAGAACAACTTTGTTCGGCTTTGTTTGATTGCTTTGGTGATTAAAAAACTATAATTATATCTTATTTTCACTGATTTTTTTTTTACTTATGAAATGATTGTCATTTGAAAATTAAAAAGAAAAAACTTATAAATTTTAGAATTTAAATATTAAATTTATTCAAAATCACCTCTTAAAATTAATAAATTAAATAAATTAAATTAAATTTTTATTTTTATTTATTTTTTGCAATAATCCATTGCAACAAATACTGCACTCGAGAGTGTGACTATCGGAATAAATCTATCATCATCATTACTGAAAACCTAAAAGAAATTATATTAGTACTAACGAATGTTAATGCTGCGTCCATCCTATCCTACAAAGAAAAAATAGGCGAAGATGTTGTCGTCCTGATTGGGTTAAGTTTCTCGACAGTTGGCACTCCCAATTCCAATTTCAACGATAGCGGCTGTGGGAAAATTGCTTAGTACGTAGTAATTTTCTAATTTTCTACTTAGTAGGTAAAACTTCAGCAGCACCCTCTTAGCTCTAATTTTACAATTTTTTTTTAAATTTGTATAAATATTTTATATTTAATATATATTTAAATATAAAAATAAAATATAATTTTTATATTTTATAAAAAAATTTATAAATTAAATATATTTATATTCAACACGTTTGAATTTAAATATGGTGGCTGATCTATCTTACGTCTCACAAAACCCAAAAGCATCCGTTCTTTTCTAAATTCAAAAGCTTAGAGTTTGAAAGATGGGCGTGAGAAATCTTATCCAAATTCGCAGTAGGAATCATGACAAGTTGCAGCACGGTCTGCCATTGTCGTAGTCCACCCATTTGCTTTTTCACTACAAAATTTAAAAAATTTAAAATAATTATTAATTATTTTTAAAAATAATTATTCATAAAAAATTTTAAAATAAATATTATTTTTAATATTATTCATTATTTAAAAATTATATTTTTAATAAAATTTTAAACGTAATATTTATTTTAATATTATTAAATTTAAGATAAAAAATACACTATTTTTGATTATCTCTTTATTTTATCACTAAAAATCTCATTCTATAATGTTTCTTTTACCCATTTCCTCATTAGTCCTTTTGCTTCTTCCTCTCTTCCTCTTTTGCTTGCTCTTTCCTTAGTCAAGTTTTCTGAGACGTATAAATGAACACGTACACTAAAGGCCATTCTCAATTTGAAGTCTTGACCGACCTCTTAAGATAATAAGAACAATAATAATAATAACGCAATTGTCATCTAGATATTAAGATTCTCCCCTTGAATATAATGCCAAAGAATCATGAAAGCATTCTAGCTAGTTAATAGAACATATATACATATAATCATGGCAAAACGAAAAATGATACTTGTAATAATTAAATCAAATACGGAGATCTTGATAATCCATATTCTATGTTGGTTAATTATTGTCTTTTAAGTGGACAGGCAAGATAGCGACTTTGATTTAATTGTATATATATCTATACAACCTGTTTTAGTTAAGAAGCCATATTCATCATCGTATGGGAATCCAGAGACATGCAAAGAAAAGGTTCAACTTGCTGATAATGAAAGCCATGTAACAAACATTAAAAACAAATTGTGATCAAGTTAAACTAAATATATATATGTATATATGTAGGTTACCCTGTTTCACGCGAAAATATCTTTTTTACGTGGTATTTTTATTAATTTAATAAATTTTTGGAGTAGTAACCCAATTTCCAATTCTATGTTTTGCATGATGGGAGCAACTTGCATAAATTAATTTAATTAATTAATAATAAGGTTCCGTGAAATGAAGATACGACAGATGGTGAAGACACCATTAATTAGTCTTTCTGGCTTTTGCAATAGTGTTGGACTGTTAGTTATATAATTAAATTCATAGCCTGTTCCTGTATTAATACATATTGTTCAAATACACCTTTCACTGTAGAAAATTAAAGATGAAAATGGAATATATATATATATATATATATATGATAACGAAAATAAACCAATTCCAACCGTATATATCTTATTAAAATTAGGATCATGATCTAGGGCTTATAGGTCGGGCACCTTGTTAACTAAATCCTGCTGCTATATATTAATAATAATTAAACACCTAGCTTATAGTAGTTCTTTACAAAAGCTTCTTCTAGTCTACTCTAGTCTACACATTTCCAAAGTCTTCACGCACAATTTATAAGGACCTAATGACCAAGATCCTCTTGGGATTTCATTAGCTTTCTTTAATTCACCACTAATACAAATATATAAATATATATATATATATATATATCTCAAAAGATAGAAATAAATTTATTCATTGTAGTAAATTCGAAAGAATCAAAGAAGAGCATCTATTAACCATGGTGGAGATGTATCCCCTAATGTGAATGGGGCAAAGATCTTCTCCTTATTAATCATTTTCTTC
>JBBYHK010000014.1:4403388-4413542 GCA_038382065.1 Adansonia grandidieri | reverse complement strand
GAAAAGAAGTCTGGAGGATGCAGTAGGTGCGAAAAGGAGAGAATAATCAGAAAGATAACAGTTTGAAACAGAGGGAGCATTACCTCTCTGACCTATCCTCATCATTATCATCTTCATATGTTGGAGGCTCAATAACATCCTCAGCACCGGCATCTAATGCAATGACAAGGAGCTGATCTTTGTCAGCATCAGTGACTTTTACATTCACAACTCGAACACGCCTGAACTTGAACAAAACAGACCCAGCATCTGCCATCTTTCCTCCATAGTCCTTCACTACCTCCCTAACAGCTGCCACAGAACGGGTTATTTTATCTGTTAAGACCTCCACTACCATGCTAACTCCACCGTAGCCATATACCTGAAAGAAGCAGTATACTTGAAAAGTCAACAAAACCCAGTCTTGTATACTATAAGAGCATCTAAATTCAAGAAGATACCCTCAATGACTAATCACTATAGCAACAAATATATAAATAAAAGTAGACAGCATTGACAAGCTAACCTCGTAAACTTTCTCAATGTAAGCCTCTTGACCTTTCTCCGAGGCTTTCTTGATATTACGCTCCAAAATTTCCTTGGGTACATCAAGCTCCTTGGCCTTCTCAAGTACAGCTGCAAGAACCGTATTTGATGTTGGATTTGGACCGCCTTTCTTTACACTGCAGCATGTTAAGCATCAAATTTATAACATTTCAGTCTCCATACAGAAAAGTATAAAATTTGGACAAACTAGTAGAAATAAACGGTAAAGTATGATAGAACTTCCTCCAGTTAACTAATAAAAGCATTTTGCAATACTATTTTTTGCATTAATGCAGCAAATGAAGCAGGGACTATGAGCTACCAACTTACGCAGATACAACTTCTTTTCCAATCCTTGAATAGATTTTAGCCTTCTTTGCATCTTGAGCACTCTGAATTTAAGTAGAACAGTAGTATAAAATTATTTCATTGATTTTGACTGTTTGAGCGCATATATAAGAGGTAAAAGTACATGCAAAATAACAGCATATTTCAGTTCCACGCTAAAAAAAAGATCAATCTTAGGATTAAACTATGTCCATATCATAAACTAAATTACAATTCAGTTTGTCTTCTATCAGGATTTTCATCAAACAGGTGGTGTCTAAACCATAAAACAGCTATATTTGTTCAGATGAGGCTTTTTTCTTTGAAAGAAGGATCTTTTCTATGAATTTATCGAAATGTGGGCATTTGAGAAATAAGAGAAAAGAGACCTTTCTGCCAGCAATCTTGGAAGAGCGCCTGCCCATGCAGAGAGGAGGGAAAGTGGATATACTTCGGAAATGACGCTCATTGTTGTCAGTGTTAACTTGATACAACATTGACGTGGACGATGATATTGAGGATGCTGATGATAACAATTTCCTACTGCTTTTTAATAGGCCATTTCGAGGAACAATCGAACAAGTCGAGGGAACCCCATTTATAAATCTGTGGAGAATAGCACCAGCTGCTCTCACCGTTGAAGATGATCCCATCTTTTTTTCGACTTTACTTTATTTCACCTTTTTTTTTTTTTTTTTTTTTTTTACTGGGGAGGTGGTGTTTTAGTTTTGGGTTTAACAAACCGAAGGGAAATACGGTTTTGCTTTGCGCTTCCTTGGACAACGAACGGATAGCTTGGACCCTGGTCGAGGTCTTAAGCCATTATCAATTGCAGTATTGCGTACAAATGGGCCAATAATTCCAACTTTCGTTTTCTTGAGTATCTCTTTTCTTTTGCCCCTGTTTTGGCATGGAAAATTAACGTAAGAAATCAAGTAAAACGTTATCAAATTGTTCGGTTTCAACGTGATCAAATGTAATAGGCTGCAATGCGTGTCAAATTGGCCATGTGATTGAATTTAATGTTTAACCTACTTAATTTATAAAATTATTTTTAAAATAATATTTAATAAATTAAATATTTAATATTTAATATTTAATATTTATAACTCCTCCTTTTAAAAAAAACAACAATATGACCTTAAGGCTTTTATCTTTGTTAACATAAACTTTTCAAGGGGGAATCTATGACAAATTGTTAGCTGAAAGTGGAGCAGTTAGATTATTTCCTCATATTCCAATAGATCCAAGTAAGAGTAGGCCATGATCTAAACTCTAAATAATGAATCTGCCCATTCAAACATCTCCCACAGGCTTTATAATGGACAAATCATATAGCATGGAGTGAAAGTGACATACCATTGTCAACCATTGGCTTGTGTTCATTATTTGGTTAAATGAACAAGGAAGAAAAGAGGGATGCCTTGGATTGATCAATGTGTCGTAAAACCTCAAATGAAAAAGTAAGCAAAAGCTTCACAAACACAACACTATGAAAGAACAAAGTTTGCAACTTCGATAAGAAATCATCGCTGCTAATACTGTATTTCCAATCACTTATATTGTTTCGATTCTTCATCTTTGTTGAAGTACACGTATCCGATATTCATAGTTAATATATATTAGAACACAAATTTGGATGATCTTTTAAATATATGAAAAAACTTAAAAAATTTAGAACAAACTTATATCAACTCATACCTATATCCAATACTCATATATGAATTCGAGTAATATAGCAAATCACAAACCAGCCTACTTCTGCTTTCCATTAAACCAAAATTTCAGCTTCCTTCACGAATGATCTTGAAGAACATCAAGACATTGCCTTAAGCTCAAAGTCCACAGAGAGAAAACAGTTATTAACATTTATTCAACTCCCAACTTCCTAGCCTTAAAAGGTTTAAATCTGTAGGCTACTGATTCACCCATCTTAAAATGCAACATGAACAAGAGATTGTAAAGTATAAAATTTTTAAATATAAATGATTCAAGACGTAAAGGAATTATTGAAAATATCAGCTGTCCATAGGAACTACGCATAAAGGAATCTTGCTATCTTCTTGTTTTAAATATAAATCATACAAGATTTTAGGTAATTTGTAAAAATATAAATCATACAAGATTTTAGGTAATTTTTTCTACAAAAACTTTTTAACCCTTGTGTTCATCCTTCAACGCCAATGCAATTGACAAAACTTGCTGATATTCAGTTGCATTGCCATTGGAATCCACATTCTTAGTCCTTTATCGAGCACAATGTCCCTCAGTGACCGGCATCTAAGCACAATACTCAAATCATCCATGCAAATATTGTAACAAGAAGCCAACACAAGATACTCCAGGGATTCATGGCTCTCAAATACTCTGACACCAATACCAGTGACCAACTCACAACCTGTTAAATCAATGGCCACCAAATTCACACAATTCTTAGCAATGGCGATAACTGTGGCATCCGATAAGTTGATCAACCAAGCCAAATTCAATTTCTTGAGACTTGAAATTGAAGAGACCGCGAGGCCACTGGAATCTGTTATCTTTGGTCCACATTCAGCTAAGTTTAACTCCTCCAAGCAACAAATATGCTTCAACATTGACACCCCCGCATCGGTGATTCGATCACACTCCGCAAGAATCAGTTTTTTTAATGTTTTTGAGATATACCCAGTTGCTAAAACAGCCAATCCATGGTCGGTAATCAATGAACAAGCTTCTAAATTCAAAACCCGTATCGAATTCGAACACCCGATTGCTTCAACAGCCTGGTCATCCACCAAATTACATCTTCCTAAATCCAGAGTTGTTAAACTCTGCAAGAATTTAACGAGGGTTATAACGGCAGCATTCCCTACATTTCTTCTCTTTCTCAGCAAAACTTTCGATAAATTTCGACACCCATTAGCCAAAGCGCTAATCCCTTCATTCCCGACATCTTCAAAACCCAAATTCCCATCAACTTGGTCGAATTCTTGAAGTGTTTTCCTAAGATTAAGGTTAAGAACCTGCAGTTTTGGACAGGTTCTAGCCACGAACTCAAGGTGGGAATTCGAGATAAAAATAGAGGTTTCAAAGAAAAGCAAATTCGGGAATCTGGGCATAAAACTGGGAATGAGATCGGGTTCGAGAACCCGAATGGATAGTCGGGTTAAGCCTTCAAGTCGCAGCCATTGTTTGCAAACCAGAGAGAAGGATTTCCTGTCGTTTTGGTCATTAACCCATTTGAGAACCAAGCTTAACTCGTCGTCACCCAGTGTCGACATGAAGAAAAAAAATCTAAACTCTGTTTCTTCAATGAATTAAAGGTGGTAGAGACCAAAAACAATAAAAAACAATCAAAACCAATCAATTGTATATGGGTATGGCACCCAGTAAATTTTCAAATCTGATGACTTATATGGGACAAACCGATTCAGGAATTTTATACATTCTATGGGCAAATGAAAAAAATGAGAAGTGACATATTTTATTGATAGAATTTTGAATTTTAATTTTAGTAATCAATAATTAAAATTTTGTAACTTTAATTATTAAAAAAATAGATGTGAAAATTTAAATAATTAATATATATATATTTAAAAGTGGTAATTAGATGAGTTGTATGCAATTAAGCTCGAATTTATTTTGATATACTTTAAGTATATTTTTAGAATAAGACGGACACGAATCTACAAATAGAATTTAATCCTTAATTGAAAAACAAACAAAGATACCTGTATAGAGAAAAAAAAATCTAAGCATTCAAGCATGCTAAAAAGATTATAAAAATGAAGGATAGTTTGTACAAATGTTATGGTTTGATTGACTTTAGAATCATTCTTAGACATAGGCTCATTTGAGAGACGATATGTCGCGCACCGAATATCATAAAATAATTAAATTTTAAATAATAATAATAAAAAAAGTTTTTAATAAGTGTCTATAGAATTAATTAATAATTATTTAATTATCATTTTTTTAAAAAAATATTTTTATATTTAATATTTTTTAAAATTTAAAAAATATAATAAATTAATTGTATTTATTTTCAATAGATATTATCCTAACAAGTATCACTTAACACTTGCTAATAGCATGCCATTGATTAGTTGGCAATGAAGGAAAAAAAACATGACCAAATGCAAGTGGCATGTTGTCCTGTGATAGATATATTGCTTTCAATATTGGAGCTCTGACTCAGCTTACATAAAAATATTGGCAAACTCTGTTATGCAAATTAATGTAACTTTACCTTATCCTTTAAATAATGTGTGTGTGGTATTAATAAATCCTTTTTTATACTCATTTTGTGCCATATTATCTCCATTTTCATGCACATATATATATATAATACAATCCACCGAAAAAGCTAAAGGAGAGGAAGGCACTAAATTCAATTGTTCGCGTTTGCTTCAACAACAAGAAAAGCTCAAATGAGAAAGAAACAAAATCCAAGTGTTTATAGACAATGATTAAAGTTAATTTAATTAATTAAAAAATATTTTAACATTTAATACGTTATTTTTATTAAATAAAATAAAACTATATATTAATTATATATATTACTTTAATCATTATTACTAAACAGCGATTAATATATATTTTTTAAAGGAAACATCTCAATCTTACCTAATTGTTAGTGGTTAATACGTAGTATTCATTGCTGCCGACATTCAACATATTACTTTCATTCACTTTTTCTCATCGCTTTAGCTTATTTTTGTTGTCTCTCTCACACTTTTTTTTATGTCTCAAAATTATATGTGTATATATATATATATATATGATTCAATAGTATTTTTAATTAAGCATTTAACCTTTATAATCTTTACTATTATAAAAAAAAAAGAATGCTTGAATTTATGTCACAATTTAATTAAAAAATTACAAAAAAATAAATTTAAATATAATTCTTAAAATAAATATAAAATTAAAGTATTTTTATTTTTTTCTTTAAAATAATAATTAACTATCTTATTTTTCTTTTTATTAAAAAAAGTATCTTCTTATATGAAAAAATAATTTCTCAATAAATAACTTTTTATTTTTTATGTGATAAAAACTATCCATTTTTAGTTTTAATTTAACATATTTTTTAAAAAATATAATAATTTTTACTTACTTTTATAAGTATGTCGAAATATAATTAAGCTTAATATGAACACTTGGTGGAAGGTAAAACGTAAATTAATCAGATAATTGGGTTGTCGCTATAATTTTAACAATAATAAAATAAATAATAAATAAAAAACGCACCAAGATTTTCTCCGGCACTGTCAATTACTGGCTTAATTCAATAATTAAAACAGAAATAAACAAATTCTGGGCCGTTCGTTGGTGTGTGCTACTGTGAATCACAGGTGCGCGTGGTCCCCCATCGGCCCCCACCGGTCCCCACCGATAAAGGATCCCACCGCTCTTGTAAATTATCCAGCTAGCTTTCTTTCTTTCATACTCTTTTACTTTTCCATTTCTCAATTGCCTGAAAACGGTTGGTCATTCCTCACGCGCTTCACTCTCTCTGCTTGAGTTGCGTGCATTTTCACTCCTCTATCACTCTTCGTATTATGCCGAGGGAAAAAAAAGAAATTTTAAAAAATAATAATAATCATTATGTTAATTACTATTAAAATTGCGTGCCAAGTCAAAATTATGATTAATGTATGCTAATTTCCTAAAATAATTAGCTTTGGTTGAATTTTTTTTGAATTACTATTATTTTTTAATATTTATTAGAAATATCACCGAAAAATATATTATATTATATTTTTCAGTTTTAATTGAAGATTAATAGGTACACTGGTCGTAGAATTCACACAAAGTTCAATTGTCTCACTTTAATTTTAATTAATTTTTTATTATATTTATAAATATGTATTATTGTTATAATACTGTTTATGAAATTTAAAAATTATATTGATAATAAGTAAGATAATTTTTTTAATTTTTATATGTAAATTTTAATAAAATATGATATAAAAAAATAATTAAATATATATTTATATAAATATGTTATGATAAATACAATTATACTACAAATAAAGTGTTAGCATTCCATGAACAGATTGTGTGATATATATCTAATTCATTATTTTTTTTATTTTTTTAAATATAATTAATGGATATATATTATTTTCAATGATTTTACTTAGAAAGTTTTTAAAATCTACTTAATATTTTAAATATTTTGACAAAGCCACTCTTTATTTTTAAATTTCCATCTATATCACATGCATAAAAATTAAAATAAAATTTGAGAAAGCAAATGCCAAACAGCTCCTCTCTCTTCTCTCTCTCTTCTGTTTTTACGCTGTCAAATAATCCAATGGTGTAACTCGTTCGCTCTTTTTCTCTCGTTCCGAGTTAACACAATGGCGCATCTCTTCAGAGACCTTTCGCTCGGCCACTCAAAGAGAGAGTCAACTCCACCGCCACTGCAAACTAAGCCTCAAATAATGCCTAGCAAGCTTATCTCAACCGATCTCCAGTCTCCACTCGGACAACTCGCCTCTCAACTCACCGACTCTGACCTCCGACTCACTGCTTACGACGTCTTCCTCGCCGTATGCCGTACCTCCTCTTCCAAACCTCTCCCCACTTCCGCCTCCTTCAGTTCTGATTCGCCGAGTCACAACTCGGCCAGTCAAAACAACAACCACTCGCCCGCGTTGCAGCGCTCGCTTACGTCAGCTGCCGCTAGTAAGATGAAGAAGGCTTTAGGATTGAAGTCTCCGGGCTCGAAAATGAGTCCGGGTTCCGGACCAGGATCGGGCGAGGGCAAATCCAAGCGGCCTACGACTGTAGGAGAGCTTATGAGGATTCAAATGCGGATACCTGAGACCGTAGATTCACGAGTTAGAAGAGCACTTTTGAGAATCGGTGGTGGCCTGGTTAGCTCAACTAACTTTTATTTTATGTGGAATTTTGGTTATTTCTTTTAATTTCAACTTACTTGATTCAGATAATGCTGCTTGTGATATGAGTAAATTGATTTTAATTATTTAATAATTAAAGTTGATGCTAGGATCCGATGATAACAATGTTGAAAAGTAGATAATGATTCTAACAATTTTTTATTCTAGAATTTAATCTTGAATAATGGATAATAATGTGAATTCATCAAGATTATCAAATTTAAGGCGAGAATGTATTAGGTTTTTGATGAATTTTATGATTCTTATTTATATTATTTTTATCCGTGTTTAATCTATTTATGTTTGCTGCATTTTTTTTTTTCTTGAGAATGACTGTAGGGTCGGGTGGAGTTATGAATTAGGACTTTACCATGTTGATACTTTGTTCATTAGCATTGATAATATCTACTATAAATATACAAATCACAGGTTGGAAGACGGATTGAGTCAGTTGTTCTTCCATTGGAGCTATTACAGCAGCTCAAGCAATCAGATTTTACTGATCAACAAGAATATGATGCATGGCAGAAAAGAAACCTCAAGGTTCTTGAGGCTGGGTTACTATTGCATCCTCGTGTGCCACTTGATAAATCAAATAATGCTTCACAACGGCTACGGCAAATCATACATGCAGCCCTAGATAGACCAATAGATACTGGAAAGAATAATGAGTCAATGCAAGTTCTTCGCAGTGCTGTTATGTCTCTTGCTTCCAGATCTGATGGATCTTTCTCTGACTCATGCCACTGGGCTGATGGCATTCCGCTGAATCTTCGACTCTATGAAATGCTTTTAGAGACATGCTTTGATATTAATGATGAAACATCTATTGTTGAGGAAGTTGATGAGCTTATGGAGCACATAAAGAAGACGTGGGTGATCCTTGGGATAAACCAAATGTTCCATAACCTTTGCTTTGCGTGGGTCCTCTTTCACCGTTTTGTTGCCAACGGGCAAGTTGAAATGGACTTACTATATGCTGCTGATGGTCAGCTAGCAGAAGTAGCAAAAGATGCCAAAGCAACCAAGGATCCTGACTACTCCAAGATTTTAAGTTCTACACTGAGTTCAATACTGGGGTGGGCAGAGAAAAGACTCCTTGCATACCATGACACTTTTGATAGTGGAAATATATATACCATGCAGGGCATTGTTTCTTTAGGTGTATCAGCGGCTAAGATTTTGGTTGAGGATGTATCTACTGAGTATCGGAGAAAGAGGAAAGGAGAAGTTGATGTTGCTCGAAATAGAATTGACACTTACATCAGGTCATCATTGCGGACTGCCTTTGCTCAGGCAAGTCTTTAATATCTGCTATTGGCCCCTTTACTGAGAAAGAACAAAAACTGAGTGCCTATGGCACTTGTGTAGTATCTGAATCTTCATTCCATTTGCACGTATCCTTATATGTATTAGAGTTTTAATGCAACAAATGCATCTGATGTGTTTGGATGCTCTTTCTCTTCTCTCATTTCTCCCTTTTAGTTGGTTAATGACTATACATATGCCTTATTATTATTATTATTATTATTATTATATAGAGAATGGAGAAAGCAGACTCAAGCAGGAGAGCTTCGAAAAACCAGCCAAATCCTCTTCCTGTCCTGGCAATCCTTGCTAAGGATGTTGGTGAGCTAGCAGTTCATGAGAAGCAGGTTTTCAGTCCAATACTGAAGGGTTGGCATCCTTTGGCAGCAGGTGTGGCTGTGGCCACCCTTCATGCTTGTTACGCAAATGAGATAAAACAGTTTATATCTGGCATAATGGAGTTAACCCCCGATGCTGTTCAAGTACTGAGAGCTGCAGATAAACTGGAGAAAGATCTCGTTCAAATTGCAGTTGAGGATGCAGTAGACAGTGATGATGGTGGGAAGGCAATAATCCGTGAGATGCCTCCTTATGAGGCTGAAGCTGCAATTGCCAATCTGGTTAAAGGATGGATCAAGACAAGATTAGACAGAGTTAAGGAATGGGTTGACAGAAGTTTGCAACAAGAGGTATGCACCTGCTATTCTTATCATTTGGATGAAAATTTATGTGAAATTTACGTCTAACAAAATCCAAGTTCTACAACTTCGCGGTTTCAAATCATTAATTATATTGTCTTTGTGAAATAAGTGTTCTGTTCTAGCTGCTGAAATAATAATATATGTTATGTATGGGTGCAATGGCAATCATATTTGCTGATATATTACTTTCTTTACGATGAATCAGTTATGCTTTGGTTTGCTGCATGCTTTGACGACATATAAGTAACACAGGAACTGAAAAGGCAAAGAAGGAATTATGTTTTAAGAATTAACGTTACCTAAGCATTTGGATTACATGCTATGGCCTATAATTATAAGAAGTAAGAAAATAGGTATTATGAAGGAATGAAGAGTATATAAATCAGCTCCAAGATGTCTT
>JBBYHK010000014.1:4363079-4383453 GCA_038382065.1 Adansonia grandidieri | reverse complement strand
GGAAACCAAACATAATTTTTGTCAAGCCCAAATTCGGTCAATAGTTTCAGGCCTCCCTCCTTGCAGAAATTCAGACTAGGGATTGAAACCATGTTCGAAATGCGGCCCATGGAAGCTCAAATGGTTGGAGTCCAAGGCTTTCGGCTGTGGTATTCGGGTTTGAATATCCTTAAGAGAAATTGGCACATTCGTTTTTGAGCGTTAGGGAAACTATTCTTTGATTCGACTGTGAAGAAAACAAAAATGGTGGAACTTGTAATAGAAAACTGAAAACACCTTAGCCCAGGCAGATCAACCCAAGAAAGCAAGAGAGGAGACTTAAAAAAAAAAATGGAGAAGAAACGAAGTAACCCAATGGAGTGGTTGAATCAAATGGTAGGAGAGCCATACCATCTCTTCCATTTCTTAGCTTTCTTCTCTTATTTCATTGTTCGAAGCTCAGCTTCTCATGTCCTCGCCCCTCACATCACTCAGCTTCTCTTTCATCGGGTAATTTCTCATTCTCCCTTACTACTCTCTTTTTCACCAAGGAAAACCCTTTTTTTTTTTTAATCTTCACAGATCGCCAAATTTCTTATTTTTGGTATAGGAAATTCAAGCGATTTTGGCATTCCTTATGCTGATTGCATACAAGGTAATCGGAGGAATTTAGTAAAAAAAAAAAAAATTCTTTTAAAAGTTAGATGGACTGTTTATTCTTTTCTCTGATTTTCAAATAGATTGTAAAAGAAGAAACATGGGAGGCTTTTATTGCTGATACATTGTTTTTTGGAAAGGTTAGTTTTACGCATTTATTTGCCTTTTTTGTTTGTTTTTATTGGATATGATTTGCAGCTACAATTTTCCATATTTTTCCTTTCCCAGATCTTTCTTATTGCCCTTACTCTAATAATGGACTACCACTTGACTATGTGGTATATAGTGGTGTTTTCAGGTATTATTCTTGCTTATCTTGCTATGATAATTTAATAAATACTATGGTTTCCGCACAAGTTGTTAGCAGAGCTTTGAAAAATTGCAGCTTTGTGGTGACATTGTTTTTTATTTTATTTTTTACAGTGATATATGTTTTAACACAGCAACCTCCTTATGAAGAACTTGGTACTAAAGAATTTTGATTTGGTTTTGCTTATAAGTAGAAGAATGACTAGCATTGCTGTCTTGATAGGAATGCTGTTTCTCTTGTTTATGAACTGAAATTTTCTAGGTTCTTCAAATAAATTAACACCCTTGCAATTGGAAGCCTTGCTGACTGAAGGGAACACGTCAAGATTTTGGCTGGTTGGTTTCAAGTCGTTTTTCTTCTTAGGTTCTTAATGTTCAAGAACGGATAGAACGTTGGCATCTCTTAGTTAAAATGCATGCTCTTGGAACTTACAGAATTGTTGTTATTAGCGAGTATTTAAATGGCATTAAAGCTATGTCATGTCTTACTCATTTAATTAGTGACAATCCTTGAACAATGTAAAGGAAGTGTTGGTATTATATATGAAGACAGTAAAAGCACTGATATTGATCTTTTATGCTCAAAGAAGTTACTTTGAACTGGGAGTTCTACTAAAAGAAGTCAATTTGTAGACTGAGTTCTTTTGATGGTCCAAAAGTTGATATTTGATTACAATTTTTCAATGTTATTGCTTATTATCATTTAATGAACTTGAAACCCCTTATTTTGGTGGGGAAAAAACCATGCTTTTTGCAGGTAGAATTTCGTGCTTCATTTTCATCTAGTTGCAGATGTGCAAGTCGGTGCTTTCCTGAGCTGTCAATTACGTATGTTTTTGGGTTCGATAATTATCCATTTTGCTTGTTTATTGTAGTTAAGAAGTTTTTATTAGTATTCAATGTTACTCTTGGTCAGATACTCGAACAAAAATATATCATTCGGAACAGTTGATCTTGGACTTTTCCCAAATGCTGCGGAAAAATTTGGAATATCTCCTGGTGGTCGGTAACATGTATTAATTACGTAGGGTACATACTTATGTCTCAATTTTTATTAATACATGGGAATCTTTTACTCACAGGTAGCATGGGACAGCTTCCTACATATATATTATTCGAATATGCTGTGGAGGTTACACGGTTCCCTGAGTTCAATTTTGAAGCAACACCTACTCCTCCCATAACTAAGGTAATGTTTGTACTTAGGAACAAGATGCAAAGTTACTGGGTAGATTTTCTAATGCTACTGGTAATTCTTGTGAATAACATATGCAATCTTATGTTTTCAGTTGACACAGCTTATTCACCACCTCTGTGTTGTTATTCAAGGTGACATTGTATTTGTATCGTGTCATTCATTTTTTTTTTTTGGATTGTTTGTGTTGCAGCGACTTCTTGCTCGCCATTTTGAGCTTGATCGGCATCTCCTTGAATACGTAAGTGGAAAATAGCTGATTCGTGTAAGGCTATATACCTGGCAGTTAAGTAGTACACACTTGGATTCGTGATTCACCCTTCCTGGATGTACACCTAAAGAGAACTAGAGAATAAACCGAGCTTATTCTTGGATGACCACGTAGTGGGGGGTTAACATTCCTGTTGGTTCACTTTTTGTCTTACTGCAATTAATTGGTGGATTTTGTTATTGATATTTTGATTCTGTTATTAACTGTAAAAAAAAAAAAAAATTCGTGCTTTTGGACTATATATAGATAGTAAGCCTATGAAATGTGGTTCATGCTGAATGTATTACTAATATAAGGAGTCACGCGATAATTCTGTATTACAGCAATTTTGGGCTTGGATTGTGCCAAGTTCTTAGGCTTGTAAGTCTGCTCATAGGATGACTACAATGCTACATACTTTCATGGACTCTCCCCGTTCACTAATGGGTTCATATCAAAAAATGAGCTCTTGGAGTTCTGAGTGGGGTCTACGTCTATTGCACATTTCTTTTTATAACAATTTAGTTTGTTCATGCATTATTTTTTTTTAAATAATTAGAATTGTTAAGATTTAGTGCTTGTTTGCTTTGATTTTTTTTTTTTCTGAAAATTGTTTAAAAGTAGAAGTCAAGTCGCAAAATGCTCTTAAAAAAGTTATCTTATTTTAATGAACAAAATAGAAAAAAAAAACTTCAAAAAAGATTAAAAAAAATTAGCTTTTTTAAAAATAAATAAACTTTTCAAATAATTTTTATTTTTTTTCAAAAATGTCTTTATTCATTATAATGTTAACTCAATATCTATGGGAAAAAAAAGTTTATAAAAATAAAATTATCAAACAATTTTAGCTTGATTTTTAAAGTTATTATATTTCATAAAAAATTAATAATAGTTTTTACGTAAAAAAAAAAAGTCAGTCCAAATAATATTATACGTGTGTTTGGTTGGGTGAAAAAGTGAAAAGATTGATAGAGGATAGTGGAAAAGTAAAAAGAAAATAAACTTTGGGTGTGTTTAGTTAAAAAGAAAAGAAAAAGGAAAAAAATTAAAAAAATTATCATTTTACATATCCATTAATAACAACAAATTAATTCAAATTAGAAAGAAAAGAGGAAAAATAAAATCGGTGTATGTCATATAAGTATATTTACAAGATTATTTATCATTTTTTTAATTTTAATTTTTAAAAGGTATAATAATAAAATAATATATTTTTTATTTTTTCTTCTCGTTTTTCAACCATACTAAATAATAAAAAAAAAAAATTATTTTCCTTCTTTTTTTCTATATTTTTTACCAAACACATTAATAAAAAAATATTTTTTTATCTTTTCATTTTTTTCATTTAATTTTTTTAATTTTTTTAAATTTTTTTTCATCGTATCAAACAAACAGTTAGTCTTTAGTTATTAAAACTAAAAATTTAATATTTTACTATGGTACTATATGATTGTTGACTTATATATTCTTCTTTTCAAAAATTATATTTAATAAATTTAATTTTTTTATTATCAAATTACGATTTACTTTAAAAAAGATAAAGAAAAGAAAGGCAAGACTGATCGAGCACTTGTTGATGACAACTTACGAATAAATAAAAGAATAACGAGATATGCATCTCATAAGGTGCTGCCGCCGAATATTCTCCATTTGTTTATAGTAAAATAAATAATAAAAAAAAAGGGAAAAAAAGAAGGAAAAACATGAAAGGTAACTTTGACAGTAGCTAATGATTATGAAGCAGATGGGGGCAAAGAGTGGGCCAAAACCCTCTATTTCCGCGCCGTTGAGTGGGAAACCTCCATTTTGTTGTCGGCCCTGCCCAACGCCAGGCCTGGCCGTCCCACTTCTTCTCTTCCTTTTCACTCCTCCCTATTCACTTGTGCTTGGCGTGCCTCATCTTTTCCATTGCATCGCATTGCTTCTTCACAAAGTCTAACACCTATTTACCAACCAAAAACTATTTTATTATTACTACTACCAGCAGCAGTAAAAATTATATTAAAATTTGTCTCAATATTAGTGCAATCTCCTTAATTTATTGTCATAATTTTAAATATAAAATGATATATTTAATTATGATTATCATAATTAACATAATATATGTAATGTATATATTTTTTTAAAATTTATATTTTTAATATGTATTATATTTATATTTAAAATTTTAACATATTTAATATTTTATCCTTTGCTTATATTTTCATGTTTGTAAAAAGAAATACACCCAATTTTTTTCTCCAAAATTATATTATGATTTCTAAACCCTCAGTCTTTTACAATAATGAAATTAAATATTTATGATTAACGATACATTGGAGTTAGAGCAAGGAAAATTGCTGGAGGGGACAGAATTAACAAATCGGGATCCCATGCCATGATGGGAATTTGGAAGACAAAACCCTCTAAAATCTAAATCCATTAAATGTAGTTTAATTGAATTCTTACAAATCAATGAGATATTTTTCCCCTTTTTTTAATACACAAAAAGGGAAAAATCTAAATGCATGTTCTTTTTGTACCATTGTCTTCAGCCCCCTTGCAGTATTTTCTGTATTTTGTATACCCAACAACATAAAAATATAATTTTATTTGTAATATTGGACAATTTCTGAAATACATATAAAATGTTTTGGAGATTTATTACGAATGGTGTTTGTCCAACATGGTTTAATTGTATGTATAATAACATACCACAAAGTGGGTTTCTTTTGTTTCACCTTAATTAGTAGATTAATCTTTTGCTCTTTAATAATTCATTATACAAATTGAAGTTTATTGAAGTTAAAAAGTTCTTTCTTTACTTGTAAAAAGTTTAACTCTATAATTAGAAAGATAAAAGATGAGCTGAAAAATATCAATGAAAGTCAATGCAATAGCTTTTACGGCAAATCAAACAAATTCACAAGTCGTAAAAAATAAAATAAAATAATTGAGAAATGAAGTTCGGATCGAACTTGAAGCTTTGGGCGTGAATTATGCTCTCGATTAGAAGCGCGTGAGTAAAATGCATATGATATTTTTAAACTGTTAAAGATGGTTATTAAAATAAACATTCGAAAAAAAATACTGTACACCTCCTGGTTAGGGTGGCTGCTAAGGGCTAAGGAGGAGCACGTTGTAAAGTGAAAGGGGGGAGGGTGCTCACGCGTGCGGGGGCCACACCTCGGGTTTCGTCACGTGTGGACCACACCTAAGGATGTGGTCTGCTGGCGTCAACTTCACGTTACTATCACTCGTGGGACACCTGTCAAAATGTTATTCGGTGTTTCAAAATTCCAAAATTAAAAAAAAAGGAGAGAATTTAAAAATTTTAACGCAATCTTCTTAGTGGCACCGCTTTCAATGGAACAAGCGCGAGTGGCGGGGTATGTTAACACTTTCACCACCCCACCCCACCCCTTTCGTCTTTCTTTTTTTTTTTTAAATAGCCGTTGACATGTTGCAAAATATGAATTAAAATACTAAAAATTTTACCACTAAACAACACTAAATCACTTTTTTATTTTCTCCTTTTATGTTAAGCCATTGATGTCCCATTCCCCCCTATCTTTTAAGCTTAGATTAGGTATTGGCTACCCAATAATAGGGGTAAATTAAGGTTTATATGTAATTCTAACAAATTAGTAATGGTAGTTAAATTTTTAAATTTGAATATAATATAGTTTGAATAAAAAAATTAATAATTTCAATTTAAATTGAGTTAATATATGATTTAATAAATTAATTTAACAATTTGGATTCCAATAATAGTTTAAAATAATGTGAACTTATTTATCGATTTGATTGGCACCACTATCTGGTGCATAAAAATTAAGATTAATCAAATTAATGTTGAAGGTTTTAAAAGTAAAGACGCGTATTTTATGGTCTATGATTGATAGCAAGATTAAAGTCCAATTAAGGATATGGTTAGTCGAATAATCAAACACCACTTAAGTTGGTCTGCCATTGCTTGGTTTTTAACCAATTGCTTAAAGAACTAGAAGCCATATATATATATATTTTTTTCCCTTTAAATAATTTGACGTAGCTATTCGTGATTTGGACTTGGTCATCCATCCAACCTGTTACGCTTGAATTGAATTTTAAATCTAGATTTTTTAAATTTGTATAAATTTAATTTAATAAAAATAATTATTTAATAATAAAAATATTTTTATTTAAATTTAATTATTAAAATATAAATATATTTTTTAAATATTTATTATTTTTAAATAATAATTTAACTTTTATACCAAAACAATCTCGATCCAAATATGAACCAAAAAAAAAAAATGAACTCCAACCTAAATCTGTTCACAGACACGTCAATCGAGACCTCAACTCGTCGGATTTGTTTTCCTTAGTGGCTTTGACTCGTTTACTCTTTGAAAGAGATCGAAAGTTCCCTTACCAAGTCTCCGAGTCCTGGAAATGTATACCAACTTTTTTTTTTCCTCCCTTTTACTCGGAAAATTCTTGTCTAAAATTCTACCTTATTTTCTTCTTCTGTTGATAAGTAATAATTTTTCACTTGCCGACTGTCTTGGTTCGATTGAATCGGATTTGAAATAAGATATTTAAGTTTAATTTAATTTAATTTAATTTAATTTAATTTAAATTATTATTTAATAAATAAAAATATTTTATTTAAAATTAATTATAAAAATATATAATTATTAATATTTTAAATAATAAAATATAATTTTTGAATCTGATGGGTTGAGGACTTTAAACAAAAGAACTGTTACTTTTCTAATGTAGCTTGTTTTGACTTGATTTATAAATTGTTCTATTTTTTAAAAAAAAAAACCTTTTAACATAATTTAGTTTAAATATTTATTTATGTTATTCACGTAAAAATCTTTAAAATTATAATTGTTATAAGATATTCTCCGCTTTAGAATTGGTGCATAAAACATACTCATGGCTTTGCTCCTTTTCTTATGCTTTTGAACAAGGATACGATAACTTGGTCTTCTTATACATTCAAACATTAATAATGAGTTTATCACGATGAATTGGGAAAATATAAACCATTCCGCAAGCCACTGATGATAATGGTTTTGAGCCAACTATTAAGATCACCAGGGAATATATATATATATATATATATATTGACTAAGTCCTTTCTGATAGCTAGTTAGCAAAAAATACCATATATATATATATATATATATACACACACACACACACAACTTACACACACATTGTATGGTAAACATCAATACGATATATATTTATTATTTAATTTTGTATTTATTAAAATATGTTCATAAATTATTTTCTTGTCATATATAAAATTATCATAAAAAAATAAGGTAATTAAAGCCCAGCTACTTGGTTGATAGCTCGGAAAGAATTCAAATTAGGCTAAACATTTACACCTTTTAACTGTAGTGTGTGCATATATATATATATATATTAATTTCCTTGTTCTTATTTTATGTTTTTTCTTTCTTTATTTTTGGTATTTATATAATTATAGCTTCTACTAATATAGCTACAGCTAGGAAACATGATGATGAAAGAAACATGTTTTAAAAATTAAAATTGTAGCATTGAAAACTATAAAAGATTGAGGCATTTATAAATAGTTGATTATCATGTAACCTGCTCATAGTTGAGTTGGATCATAAAAAATATTATAATTTAAGTTTAAATTTGAATTTAACATGGTTTAAGGATTTGAATTACAGTTTAAAATATGATAAAATATTTAAAAAATTTTAATTAATTAAATTTATATATTTTTAATTAAATTTAAATAAAAATATTATTTTAATTAATAAATAATAATTCAAATTATATCGATCTAAATAAAAATCAAACTCAAATCTGATTCAAATCGGATCCATTCAACAACTGAGTTCTTATATAAATCTATAATACTATAAGAGAGTTAAGATGATGATGACGGAAGAGGAAAGGTAGTGATATGTTATGAAAAATCGAGGCCGCATGCAAACTCCTTCATAATTTGTGTCCACTTTATTCTCGACCCATGCATCCATTCCTTCCTTTTTTCATTTTTTTTTTTTGAAAATCTGTATTATATTTATAAAATTTATTATAATCTTAATATATTCAGATATTTATAATGTAATCTTGAAAATATAATGTAAGGTTCTGAGGGATTCTATGTTAAACTTTATAATTTCGTAAGAAAATATCATATGGTTGTTTTTATACTTTTATTTGATTTAATTCCTCATCGAAGTCATACTTTCTTTCAAGAAGACTAATCTTAAAGGAAAATGTTATATACACTATTTAAAATTACAAAATATTTATTTATTTAAAAAAAATTAAAACAAAACCATATAATCTACTCTTAAATATTTTAAAATAACTTCTAATTATATTAAAGATCAAACCATTGATATTTAAGGAGTGTTTTTAAGTAGATGTATAAATCTTTTTTTATTTATTTTTTTTAATTTTTGTATATTTAGAAAAAAACATGAAAGATGAAAATGAGGAAGAACACGCGCTGGAACTAAGAGCGTGGATCCTATTAAGCTCATCCTCTACTATGCTCCGCTTATTTGTATCTCGGATTATATTAATTAAATTTAAATAAAAATAAAAATTAAATAAATTAATTTAAATGTATGAAAATTTTATTCAAAGCCGAATAGCAGCAAAAGTAACAGGGAAAAAAAAGAAAAGAAAGGGAGGACCATTATCATTGAGATGTGAAAACAAAAACAAAGTCTGATATTCTGTCTGGTATTAAGGGGTCTCTCTTTCCTTCTTTTTCTTTTTAAAGTCTTTTCCTTTAAACACCGTATACCCATATTTCTTTCGCCTTCTCAGCCAATCCCAACATCAAATCAATCCTTCTCTCTCTCTCTCTCTCTCTTCCTTAAAAAGCCCATCTTTTTCTTCATATATAACACCAAAGCCAGACTGAAAGAAAGAGAAGAAGCCTTTGTTTTTGTTCATCATCCAACAACAACACTAATAACAACAGCTGTTTCTGATCATTTTTGAGAATGTTCCGGAGGTTTCGTCTGATGAACATCTTCCTTCATTTCTAGAGAGTACTACTACTGCTACTACCATCCCCGGCAAGAAACACAAAAGCTAAAATACCCAAAGCTTTGCTAGATAAGGGGAAAAAGTTTTGTTCTTTTTGAGAATTTGAATGGGTTTTTGAGATCTCTCGCCGGTGATCCGTTTGTGTTTTTCAAAGTTCACGAAAAAGAGAACGGTGTGGTATTAAATCTTAATTCAATACTTATTTTTACTACTATTTATATGCTTTTTTTTTTTTTTACGTATACTTTTGAAAATGAATGCTTTGATTTTTCATTTTATTGAACCTAGTTGTTGTTGTTATTGGTTTTGATGGGAATATTATAGACGTGATGATGGCGGTGACCTCATCCTGCAAAGAAGGGAACAAGATAGCGATGGATAATGGCAAGTATGTGAGGTACACCCCGGAGCAAGTCGAAGCTTTAGAACGTCTCTACCATGAGTGTCCTAAGCCTAGCTCCATGCGTCGCCAACAGCTCATTCGTGAGTGCCCTATCCTCTCCAACATTGAGCCCAAGCAGATCAAAGTCTGGTTCCAAAATCGCAGGTACATAACATATATAATCCTAACTTTCATATATTTCACCTTTCAAACATCAATAGTATTAATTCTGTTACAAAGAAAGAACCTCCTTTTTGATAATTTTATGTGGTTGCTGACCATGGGGTTTTTGAATTTTGTTTGTTCATCACAGATGTAGAGAAAAACAAAGGAAAGAGGCGTCACGACTCCAAGCTGTGAACAGGAAGCTGACAGCTATGAATAAACTGTTAATGGAGGAGAACGATAGGTTACAAAAGCAAGTTTCACAGCTTGTTTATGAAAACAGCTATTTCCGCCAACAGACTCAAAATGTAAAGAACTTCTTCTTCCCTTTGACGTTTTCATATCTTAAGAAAGAAAGCTGATTTTACAATCATATTATTAATTAAGCTCATCTTAATAATATTCTAGTTAACGAAAGTTTTGTTTTCTTAGTGTTTAAATCATGTCGTCAATGAATAAGATAACAACCCTTAACGTAATTTTTGAACCCTTTTCTTGTAAGTATTCGATTTGCTTTTTTATTATGGAGATTCCAGTTAATTGCAGTGGTTTTGTTGTGGTTGCAGGCGAACCTAGCCACCACAGATACAAGCTGTGAATCGGTGGTGACGAGTGGTCAACACCATTTGACTCCTCAGCATCCGCCAAGGGATGCTAGCCCTGCAGGGTTAGTGGGAAAATTTTTTGGCTGCTTTCAATCCACATTGTCGTGTCCCTTTCAATTCCCTCTCGTTTCTCTATAAAATTAAACCTTTGTTTTTTTTTGCCTCTTATTGTATAATTGCTTATGCGCCTTATGTGCTTTGTATGCTTTTCCAGACTTCTGTCCATTGCAGAGGAAACTTTAGCAGAGTTTCTTTCAAAGGCCACTGGAACTGCTGTCGAGTGGGTCCAAATGCCTGGGATGAAGGTGGCTGCCCTCTCTCTCTCCACTGTCATTATTCTTCGTCATTTTCGAGAAAATCTTATCTATAATAAAGTATAATATATCTTGCTAATCTTCTAAGCAACATCCAAACCCATATTTGTTATGTCAATATCTAGGACAACCCCACCATCCCATTTTCTGTATTGGCTACTAATGTTTCCCTGTTCCCATATTAGTTAGAAATCAGTTCTTATAATTTCAGGAAGAAAACCCATTGGCTTCAAAAGATCTGTTCTGGGAAAGTTTTTTTTTCTTTTTTCCCTATGGATTGTTAATAATTAATTAATTCTGATAAAGATGAAAATGGAAAACCAATTGTTAGGTAGTAGCGTGCTGCTATCTTTCTTTTGAAGCATTATCCAGATTCCAGACAGATTGTGTCCTAGATACTTAAACATGCCTTTGTCTATTATGATATTCTTAAATAGATTTCCTGTTCTTTTCTCCCTTTATAGAACAACATAACTTGAATTAAATAGTAATCCAATGTCAATATGTTAATTAACAAAAGAGTAGTAGTCCTGATTCCTATGCCGGTGCCAATTTTACATACTGCTAATATCTTTGTTGTCTGTGCAGCCTGGTCCGGATTCCATTGGAATCGTTGCTATTTCTCATGGTTGCAATGGTGTGGCAGCACGTGCATGCGGACTTGTGGGACTAGATCCTACAAGAGTAAGTTCGTTTTTGCTTTCTGGTAAGAGGACATTTCTTGGCTCAAATTTGGAGAAAAACTGACTGATGATGATTATTATTATTATTTTCATGTAGGTCGCTGAAATCCTTAAAGATCGGCCTTCATGGTGCCATGATTGTCGAGCTGTGGATGTTATAAACGTGTTGTCCACTGGAAATGGTGGAACCATTGAACTGCTTTATATGCAGGTAGGTTAGGCTTTCATTTTTTTTTTCTTTTAATCTGCAACTTAGGTCTGGAATTAATGGTGCAAATGCTTATGGTAAAACTTTCAAATGTTGGTTGCTTCTTTTAGCTCTATGCCCCAACAACATTGGCACCAGCTCGTGACTTCTGGTTGCTGCGCTATACATCCATTTTGGAGGATGGTAGTCTTGTGGTACGTATACTATGGAGCTTTGCTATTCCTTTTCCTTAATGTTGTCAGAAAGTTTTTGTATTCTGATTGTTATAATTTTAATATGCTGCTTAGGTATGTGAAAGATCACTGAACAACACTCAGAATGGTCCGAGTATGCCACCAGCTGCAAATTTTGTGAGAGCAGAATTATTGTCTAGTGGTTATCTGATTAGACCTTGCGAAGGGGGTGGATCCATCATTCACATAGTTGATCACGTGGATTTGGAGGTATCTAAATCACCTTGCTCCCATTGTGAAACATAGACATTATTTTTCCTGTTGAAGCAACAGTTTGAAATTTCTAGTTGCTTACATGTAGCCTTGGAGTGTTCCTGAAGTGTTGCGCCCCCTTTATGAGTCCTCAACATTACTCGCTCAGAAGACAACAATGGCGGTATGACTATTCTTTGCATCTATACCTTTTTTATTATATCTAAGTTCTGCTTTTGCAGAAATTTCTAGAGATCAACTTGTATATTGTACCAAGACTAATGCACGGACTAGCTCAATGGCTAAACTAAGACATTATTATATTAAATGTCATGTAGTATGATATAACCTTGGCACTTGTGCAGGCTTTGCGTCATTTGAGGCAGATTTCTCAAGAAATATCTCAGCCAAATGCTACTGATTGGGGGAGAAGACCGGCAGCTCTACGTGCACTTAGTCAAAAATTGAGCAAGTATGTTCATTCAGCTCTTCAGAACTCACATTTTATGTGCAGTAGTAGATTGATTCTTGATGGATGGCAATCTAACATATTCTGTTGTCCAGGGGATTTAATGAGGCTGTGAATGGATTTACTGATGAAGGATGGTCTATGTTGGAAAGTGATGGTGTTGATGACGTTACCCTCCTTGTGAACTCATCTCCTGGCAAGATGATGGGCATAAATCTTTCTTACAGTAATGTATTTCCTTCAATGGGCAATGCAGTTCTGTGCGCCAAAGCATCCATGTTACTGCAGGTCAGCTTCTAAATATGTTGCAGGCGTGTCTATTACAGTAGAAGATCTAGAGATATGAAACAAAACAAAACAAAACTATTTTTTCTTTCCAATGTTGTGATCACATGGCAACAAGATAAAGATTCACGGATATACCATGTCCTTGGTATAATGTCCATCGGATTGTTTTTTTCTTGATCAATGATTTCAAAATTTCTTAACGTCCAGAAAGAAAATTTTAGAGTAAAGAATTAGTAGTTTTTGAAGGAATGAAAAATAATCAGGGAAGCCTTCGCTCTTCGTTGGATTGAGGTGCACTGAACATGACTTAAACATGGGGCACTTTACTTTAGATGACTCAATGAACAGATAAAATAGTCGCAGATATAGCTGCTAAAACCTTGCAAACAATTCCTTGGACGGGTCATGGGTAGTGCCTGATCTCATTTATGTTTGACATGAGAATAGCATAACAGGCTAGATTATAGGTCCTTTGTCTTCATAATCTACATTATGAAAACTCTTGCAGTACCCAAAGACCCTGCAGGACCGAAACAATACACGTTATAGCTTCTTCAGCTATTAATCTTATCAAACATGTTTCATATTTATGAACATGTGCTTTCTTTCTATTTGTAGAATGTGCCTCCAGCAATACTTCTCAGATTCTTGCGAGAACATCGATCAGAGTGGGCAGACAGTGGTATTGATGCTTACTCTGCTGCTGCTGTCAATGCTGGTCCCTGTGGTTTGCCAGTAGCTCGAGGTGGTACTTTTGGGGGTCAGGTCATTCTTCCACTAGCTCACACAATTGAGCATGAAGAGGTAAGTCATTTGATACTGAATTTTGCACTTACAGTATAATCCTTGGCCAAAATAACAATAAGTATCCTAAAAATTGCTTAACTTTTGTTATAGTTCATGGAGGTCATTAAGCTTGAAAATATGGGCCACTATCGGGAGGACATGATCATGCCTGGTGATATCTTCCTCTTGCAGGTGCTTAACTTTTCATGCAAAATCCCTCAACTGATGTTATTTTATGGCATGGGCAAATATTTAGTTCTCATTCTTGCCTTCTATACTTATGATGTCTTTCCTCATTTAACTCTTCTTTTATTGTTGATTTACGTGTTTCCTTGTTGTATAAATCTCTCAGCTGTGTAGTGGAGTTGATGAGAATGCAGTGGGCACCTGTGCTGAACTCATCTTTGCCCCCATTGATGCCTCATTCTCCGATGATGCACCTATTATTCCTTCTGGCTTCCGCATCATTCCCCTTGACTCTGGAATGGCAAGTGTTTTTCATACATGATATTATCCAAAATTCTGTCTTTATCATCTTTTCTTGCTTTGTTTTTCTTTGTTTTTCGTTTGTTTTTGTTTAAGTTATTTTCTTACTAAATGAATTAAAACCTAATGTAGGATGCATCCAGTCCAAATCGTACACTCGACCTTGCATCTACTCTTGAAGTTGGAACTGCTGGAAACCGAGCAACTGGTGATAATTCTGGTCCTTATGGATGCACAAAATCTGTGATGACAATAGCATTCCAGTTTGTGTATGAGATCCACCTTCAAGAAAATGTGGCAACTATGGCTCGACAGTATGTCCGTAGCATTATTGCCTCTGTTCAAAGGGTGGCATTGGCACTCTCTCCCTCCCACTTTGGCTCTCATGCTGGTTTTCGGACACCTCCGGGTACTCCTGAAGCACAGACACTTGCTCATTGGATTTGTCAGAGCTATAGGTGTGTTAGTCAAATCCCTTTTTATTCATTTTTATCCCATTTGTTGGAATTATAAACAGTGGACTCAGGTTAACCAATATTTTTGGATTGTTCATCTCTTTACAGGTGCTATATGGGGGTGGAGCTGCTTGAACATGAAGGAAGCGAATCCATTCTAAAAATGCTTTGGCATCACACGGATGCAGTTCTATGCTGCTCATTGAAGGTATTTACGTAACCTTTTTGTTCCCTTGTCTCCTATCTGCTTATGTGCTAAAGCTAGCTATAATTACAGAAATTAACTTAGTGATTAGTGTGGAAATAATTCTTAATTAGATTGTTGATGCTAGTTTGTCGGCTTTCTTTCACTGTTTTGCTATTTTTTCCTCATCTTTCCATTTTCGCTACACCTTATATTGTATAAAATATAACCTACTTGGTAATATATGCAGGCACTACCAGTTTTTACATTTGCTAATCAAGCAGGACTAGACCTGCTTGAAACAACCTTGGTAGCACTTCAGGACATAAGTTTGGAAAAAATTTTCGATGAAAATGGACGAAAGGCCCTTTTTGCAGAGTTCCCACAAGTAATGCAGCAGGTATGATATTCTTTGAAATGAATGTTACATTGGAATATGAGAAGTTAAATAGATAAATGAAAAAAGACAAAAATCTATGGCATAGATAAATGAAAAAAGACAAAAATCTATGGCAAATCAATTAAAAAAATATATTCAACTTGGTAAGATAATGAACATACAAAAGGTAAAAAATATGAACAATTTCTTGGGATTAATCAAATGATGTTTTATCAGTTTATCAACATAGGATCCTGTCAAAGAGTTAATAGCAAAGATATCAGCTGGCTTTGCTTAATAGTTACCTGCTGAAGAAAAAAAGACTACCTTAATTGTCAGCTTGAGTAGATTAGATTATTTTGATGGGGAGTTGCCACCAACTCAACGATTTTATCCTAAGTGATTGCTGTTCTTTTCAGATATGTAGTTGATAGTTTATTCTTCCTCTTCTCTTATGGTTGAGCAGGGTTTTATGTGCCTCCAAGGTGGTATCTGCTTCTCAAGCATGGGGAGACCTGTCTCGTACGAGAGAGCGGTTGCTTGGAAAGTGGTAAATGATGAAGAAAATGCTCACTGTATCTGCTTCATGTTCATCAACTGGTCTTTTGTATGAAAATCGGAAAGAGAACATAGGATATAGATATCAACTAGATTAGAAAGAACCTCCCTTTTCATTGATTTAGTCTTTTTTAGTTTGAAGAAAACCTTTTAAGCGATGATGAAATGATACTGTTACAAGGATGTTGAATCAAATGGTATCGAGGGGGGGCTCCATTTCGGTTACCCCATTTTTTGTATTTGCGTCATGTTTAATTGATCAATCACTATTGTTGCCCCCTTTTACGTTTTTTCTCTTTTACTTTCCAAAGTTTCCTCCTTTCATCACCGTTAAAAGAACATGTTCTATTGACAATATTGCTAACCCTGGTTTCATTGGATGGCTTGCTTTCTCCATACTATAATGGTTGAATGGGTTCCTAGCAGTTGGTCTGAGAAACCCTCTTCAATATGCCTCGGTTCTTTTTGTCTTCTAGCTACTACATCTAGTGAACTGTTGCAGACAAAGTCAAGAGCATTTGACACTACCACCATTGCAATGCAAACAAGACCTAACTCAAGCTTTTTTCCATTTTACTCTCAAAGTCTAATGCCTATGATTCATCTTGCTTACTCAGACATGTCATTTACGTTTATCCATGGATATCAGTTTTCTTTTTTTTTAGATTTTTACTAGTTGAATCGTTTTAGGTTGGATTAAACATCACCTATCTATATATAACACTCGTCCAGATTGACCTCTAATTTTCAGTTGAACTGATTTTACTGTTAGGTCTGGTTTTTTCATCTATGATAATAAGGATCGATATGTATGTCATTTTGCTGTGGCCTTTAATGCTGCTCAAAGAACAAGAAGTTGAGCATCTAACATGGAATCTAGACGTAGATCCCATGATATTGCTTACCCTTTTTTTAAATCCCTTAAATGGTAAACATCAGTCAAATATGCTATAGCTGATAAACAAAAAAGTTCTTGAAATGTGTAAAAATCAGATAAGGAATTATGAACCCCACCATGATGAAGCTGTCTCTTTTGACTCTTTTGCTTCTGATTCAATCCTGAGCATGACACTTTATTCTTTTTTCCCCCTTTCTAATGTGCTTTGCTAAAGACTTCCACTAAAAAATAGTATGATATCAAATTTTCCATATCCCTCCATTCCTCGGACTTGGTTTCCATTAACTAACCTATAGTGGTAAGTACATTTGATCTATGTTATTTCAAGTCATCATTTTTGTTAATTATTCAAGTTTAATGACTATAGCCGACACATATTCAAATATGAATATGAAGATGCGATCATCCAAAAATAAATAAAAAATTAAAAAAATAAATATACATGTATAAAAAAATACCTGTTTCGGATACAAGTAACATAGCATTTGACTACTAAAGTTTTTTTTTACATGTTTATGGATCAATTCAGTTCCTTAATCTTTTCCATAAAGAATTAGCCTATTTAAAGACACAAAACTGATGCAATGCAATCCTATCATCTGTATTTTCTTCCCTTTATATTTTAATCATTGGTCTAAATTTCTTTCACATCTTAAGTCAAAGTTAATCCTTATAAACTGCATTTTGATGAAAGTGGGAACTTATATTATATCTCATCACCTTCATCCACTAATGATTTTAAGATTATTCCATTATTCTTGAATAAATTTAAACCTCATATCTATGAAGTACCTCTCCTATAACCTAACTCCACCAAATCAATCAAGCCCAATTTCTTGATATCAGAAAGCCCAATGTCATTTTCTTGCAATATTACACTGTGTTCCAATTGTTTCATGTGGACAACTTCAATAATTAGTTCACAATTAACATGATTATTAAACTTCAATGCTGGAACTGTGTTTTAAACTATGGGAAGTTGGGGAGCAAGCAACCCAGGATTTTGACTGTTTGCCCGCCACATGGCCCCTGAAGCACCTTCTATATTGGTTTATATATAAGATAATGCAAAATGAACTGGAAAAATGATTGTCCCTATAAATCTCTCTAGATATAATAGCATTGCTTTGCATTATTATGAATATAGATGAAATTCTAAAAATGAAGATATTATTGTATTGACTTGTGATATATATATATATATATATAAACTTAGATTATAAAGTGGCCATGTTTCTTTTAAGAAGTTGCAGGGAGTAGGGTTGTCTGATTTGATGTGGTTGATCCTGCACTCTAATCTATGGGGGAACAAAAGCTTGTGGAATAAAGTTTGGGGACAGTCTTAAAACTCATTAATAATTACATTTTGATGAATAATTTTGAGATTATGATTGACAGATTTCAAATGAATCCAGGCTCATAAACTGTAAGAAACAGTGATATCTCCATTAAAAAAAAAAAAGAAACTGATGTTAAGGTTTTCCATTACTAACTCATTGGCTATGATTTAAGCTTCCATTCCCTTGATAAAGCTTCATGAAAGCTGGCCTGGCTAAGCATGGAATAACAGAAATATCAGCAAATGTTTTTTTTAAAAAAAAAATTGTGTTAATAGATTTGGTCAAACTGAAACTGGACAGTTATCCTACTTTTCATTTCTCCATATCAAGAACTCCATGGATCCTGTTAAGTGAGTTGATGAAGATATGAAAAATATTTTGTTCTTGTGATTCACTGAAAGGGAAAACTTTTAAAAATCCAAAGTTTCGTTAAATCGATTCATATTCACTCTTAAGATTAAGTGACGTTAATAAATTTGAAGTTTAAATCTCAACGCTCTTAAACTTTTTAAAGAGAAAAGAGGAGGGGAAAACGTTCAAAGAGATGATCAGCACCTTTGCCCCCATTGAATCAAAGGAAATTTTAAAGTAAACGAAAATAAGTTGGAGAAAAAAAGTAGCTTTTGTGAATGGAAGTAGCTGAAGAGACTTTTGCATGGGTCTCCAAGAAAACCATAATTGATAATCTTGAAGCTTTTAAGATAAACAAAATTTCAAAAACCATCCATATCTTTACATGCCAGCAAAACTGAGCTGGTTTTGCTCCTTGAAATGTCGGCAGCAAGTTTTATATCTGTTACGCTTAGAATGATTTTTTTAGTGATGGAATCTTCTAACAATGTGAGCTCTGATCTCCCCATAACTTCTGATTGGGCAAAAGAGAAAAAGGGGAGTTGTCAATGCCATCATTACTTGAAGACAATGGAAGTGAAAAAAAAAAAAAAAAACAAAAGGAAAAAACCCTTCAACCTCATCATTGCCACATTGAAGGCAAAAGTTTGTCACAAGAAGGGTTGTGGCCCTAAGTAAAGATCAACAATCAATTGGGTTGGATTTTAAGCTTAGAAAATGACGTTGTATATATATGTAAAAATAGATAATTTTCATTTTTTTCTTATAACAATCTCTTACGAGAAAGAATTCCAATCCCTTTAGACACTCTTAATTTATGAAACATTAGTTATGTAAACTGTTCTTTCAAGGCTTTACTTCAAGTTTCATACCCTTGATGCAATATGAAATATTAAAATCCTTTGACCTTTGTTTGTCAGGTTGTGAAGAGAAGAAAAGGCAGAACTCTTGGAATGCGAGGTTAAAGGATCAAAAGGCAGACACTTTTAGGAGCCTGCCCTGCCTCACTCAATGCCTCAGTTAGCTTTTTACATGCAAGCAAAATGATTTGTAAAAAGAGTGCCGGTTTGGCCAATTTTTTTTCTTCATACCAAAAGAGTGTGTTCCGACAACGGGACAGACAATATCATCATCAAGCCCCATCAGGATTTTAGTACTGTGTGGTCCTTCCTTCAGCATGAGTAAAGTTCCTGTTTTCTAGCTGTTTGACCTAACCGGTTTGATCAGGACCTGTCATATTCGCCTGCTATGTCACTTCTCAAATTGAGTAGTGTACTAGGGAAAACTGGTAGTTGCTTTGCTTGAACCAAGCCTTCACTGCCATTGAAAGCAAAATTTCACACGTAAGCCAAACACATTATACTATTCAAATTCATGTTATTGGACTGAACAAGAGTATTAAATATAAATATATTTAAATTTTTTAAAATTTTTTTATATATTTATAAGATTATATCTTATATCTTAATTCGAATATGCGGTACATGACTCGTTAAGAAAAATAAAAATTTGAATCAATACAGAATCAAACTCTAAAAAGAGTGAAACGTGTATATATATATATATATTCAAAACAGCAAAAGTCCATTTCTCCATCGAACTTGACAGTCCAATTCCCTTTGAGAATTGTGAAATTAAACTTTTTGACTTTTGGTGTAAGCAAAGCATGAATTGATAAACAAATATGATTTATTTGCAGAAACAACAAACAAGGCGTGCGTTGCCCTCTGGATAACAACAGAGGATCTTAACAAAGTCCTTGTAGGAAAATCAAAAACCCACTTGAGGATTAAGTGTGGAGTCAACAATTTGATAATTACACGTGAAAAGTGAACAAGTTTAACTCAGTACTTATGCTGGGTTGTTGTGCCCAAAACATGGTACAGGAAGGAAAAAAAACGAGAGAAGAGTTTTGTTTTGAGCCTAACATTAAATGTAAGAAAAATGGATAAAAATTGCTACAAGAATAATGGAAGACAAAA
>JBBYHK010000014.1:4317035-4345905 GCA_038382065.1 Adansonia grandidieri | reverse complement strand
ACAAACATAAAATCTAGTCAGGTCCATCTTGCTGGTTCAATGTTGAACATGCATTGTTGCCCTGATGGTATCAGTGTTTGATGAGATTCCATCTTTGACAGTAGTGACAGCAGGTTTTTCTTTTCATTAATAATCTATATGTACACGGAGATTGTCTTTTGCTTGATGTGCAAGAAGTTTTTTTTCAGCCAAAATTGTTACCATATTTGATCCAAACCTTTGTTGATTTCCCCTACTTTGCTAATGGCTTTGGTTTTGAATTCTCAAAGCTATTCGGTTTTTCTTCCACTAATGATGTTCGATTATTATTGATTAGGGTGTCCCCATCATTTGTCAGGTTTTTCACTTTTGCAGTTTGGTATGAGGAAATTATTTCCGATCCAGCTTATTTGGATGGAGTCTTGGCAGAAGGGGCTTAGAAAGCTGCAATTATAGCTGATGCTACTATCAATAATGTGTACCACCCAATGGGATTCTTGCATAGTTGAGTGAAATGATATGTATATAAACTTCGATATGACTTATTATTAGATGATTCATCATCGCCCACAGTTTTTTGGATATGTACTATATACCCCCATTATAAGGTCCTGAATAAAGGTTATATTTTGAAGGCCCACAAAATTGTTTGATGGAGTTGCCTCTACCTCTCCTTTCCAGACAGGTGCCATTTATATTTTCGTAATGTTCTTTTGGTGTTTTATTGCTTTTTCTCCCTATACAATTTTAGTTGTATAAAATACACTGAACCTAATAAAAACTTGTTTCTCTTTCATATTTTTGAGTGGGAATAAAATTTACTTGGACAATTTTCTGTAAACTATCATTTCTTCTGAGGCTTGTGTGCAGTGGACTAATGACAAATCCTTTTAGCTCATGAAACAGTTTACGGTGCTGGACTGCTGGTTAAGTACTTAATTCTTATTAGAAGCAAACCTGTCACTGCGCGTAGTATTTATCATGTCCATGGTGGGATTCTTATCAGAATTAGAGACAGTGATAGAAGAGAGAACATTGATTCCTTCCAGTGAAAGTCGAAATCAGCAATTCATATTCTCCTCCACCTGTCCAAAGCCTTTCTTATCAAGCATCTATAAAAAGACCATTTGAGGGAGACAGTAAGAGGCCGATTCCTTTCAGTAAAATCCCCTTCTTCCCTCTCTCTCTCTCTCTCTCTCTCCCACTCTAGCTTCCATGGGTGGCAAAGGAATAAAGGGGGCCTCCTTCTCAACTGTTCCTTCTTTTAACTTTTCGCTGACAGTTTCATAGGGGGATGGACAGAGAAAGATACTTGACACGGACCGCTGTCTTCTCATGCAAAGGTAATGTTCTCATTCCAATCATTTAACATAATTTTGGTCTTTTCTGTTTCCCTTTTTTGCCTGCTTCATGATCCTTTCCCGGCTCCTTTCAGTATTTTAGTTTTCTCTTGTTACAAGGCTTTTCTGCCTAGAAGAACCTTTCTAAGACAAACTGAACCCGACTGCTATTATGAAATTATGATTTTGGTAATGCAATTTCGTTGGCATAGGTGTTTATAGGAAAATGTACTTCATTCAGTTGTTGATTAGTATATCCAATCTGATAGCAGCCATGCGGATTAAAGATTTATTTGACGGCATTCCAGTTCTAGATTAGCAAATGACTAAAGATGTTTATGGACTGAGTCGGGTCATAGTTTTAAAATTTTTAGATTTCTTATTCAAGCTCGAATAAGGTCCAATCCAACTTAAAAACTCAAATTACTATTTAAATATTAATAAAAAATTAAAAATATTTTTATATTAATAATTATATAAAAATATAATTAAATTTAAATAAAAATATTTTTTTCTATTAAATAGTACTTCAAATTATCCCAAAATGAGAAAACATATGCTCAAAGTGTAGCCCAGACAACCCGACCTATTAATAGGTTTACTAATTACCGTATGTGTTTGTAACATTTGTGAGCATTTTGCTACTTGCGTATGGTTGCTAGGTCAATATCCGTTGATCTTCCTGGAGCATGATCCGTCTGACTGTACATTTTTTTTGGGTACATTGTCTGACTGTACATTTAGCTGGCTTCGGATTCCACCCCAAAAGATTTATTTAAATAGGCTGCCGTTAAAGGTTTGAGTACTGAGATTAGTAATCACCATTTCGGATAAGCGGCACGCGTTTTATTCTAGTAATTGACTCGTGAAAAAGATTAGTTGTTTTACTTTTTTTTTTTCTTTCTTAATCCTTAAATTCTTGGAATTAAAATAATTGACCAATTTTTTATAGTAATTATTAGTTTGGAACTGCCTCTCCTTTTAAGTATGACTAGAGCATAAGGATGAATTACTATTTTATGACTGGAGCGTAAGGATGAATTACCATGTTTCAAGTTTTCAAGTTTTAGGGATAATGGAATTATAGTAATCCAAAAGGGTTCAAGAAGTCTACTAAGTGCATATCTAGATGCTGAGATTCTTGACGTCTTACGAATGGATAGGTTGAATATGTAATCATATTATTTGGTCTTTTCACCTGTTTCTTCTGGCCTTCAGATGTCCGACGAGCAATAGGCAATTGGTTTTTGCAATTTGACTGATTGCTTGGAGGATAGTTGATGCATCTAACCAAGGACTCGTTGCAAACGTAACGTCTAACTGTTTTTGGTTTATAACTAGGGACAGAATAAAACAAATTTCATTCCTTGTTTTTACTTTATTAGCTTTAGCATTTGTTGACCTCAGATGAAACTGGTGAGACTCTAGTGACCTGTTAGGCGGATACAGGAGTTGATATGCTGTTACAGAGAGGGTGTTGGAGTTTGGTTTTTAAAGACACGTTCTAATGTCTAAATCATATATGTCAAAGAATATTGAAAAGATAAAAGAAATAGAAAGAGTAGGAGATAGCATAGTAAATGTGCTCATAGGTTGGGTGTGTAAAATTTTTAAATTTTTTATCTTATTGTGGTTCATTAGTCTAGATTATTGTTAAAAATATATATAATTATATTATATTAATATTAATACTTTTATAATTAATTTTAAATAAAATATTTTTATTAAATAAATAATGATTTAAATTAAATCAAATTAAACGAACATCTGAATCTACCGATTGGTTGGATTACCCAATTTTTGAAGAGTTTCTATTTTCTCTTATCTTGATTAACTACGCCTCTATATTCACGTGCATGCTTGTGAGGCTGCCAGATTCGGTACGTAAGGTGTTCTATATATATGTGAAGGTATAGGTGGACAGGGACAGGTGGGCATAATAGAAATCTTATTTTCAGCTTAGTCGATTTATCCTAGTATTTCTCTCAAGGATGAACAGAGAGCAACTATGCGTTGCTTCAATTTCATGCAGGAATGTATTGCCTGATTTGGCTTGTTCGATGACGGAAATGCAATGTAAATTTTGGGAAGGGTTCCTATGTTGGTCGACAGCTGGAATTCAACATGGCAACGGGGACCTCACTCAGGTTTGCCCAACGTTTATTAGCCACGTCCCCAATTCCAAAGGCTGATTTTCGCCTAGGTTTAGTACCAGTCGTAGTCAATTCATAAAGAAATAAAGCCAAAAAAAAAAACACAAGAATTTTTCCCCACGTCTTTATTTTGCACTAAGTTTACACATAGAAGTTTTCATGTGAGGATAGATTCGATCATAATTTAAAAATGTTTTTTATTTAAATTTTACTTGAATTGGATTCAAATCAATACGAAAGCTTTTATTATTATTTAAAATGATAATAAAAATTATTTTTATTTTAATATTTATAATTATATTTATAGTGAAATTATAAAAACTTTATCTAAATTTAACTAAATATAAGTTAGATCAAATGAATTAGACGAATTGATTAATCCATAAACATGTCTAGTTACATAAAGGTACAATATACTTAAACATGAATCTTATTCTTTTTTTGAAGTTGATATTTCAAAAATTTTAAACTAGGTTATAACCCTTGGGAGAATTCTTGATAATTCATATGTTTGACTAATTATAGAATATTTTATATATGAATTCTACGTAAGAGGAAACCTCCTAGGTTAAGTGGAATATCATATTATCAACAATTTCATTTTCTTTTTTCCTTTTAGCGAAAAACGTCAAAATGTAAAAGTATATACCAATTCGATAATCATTCAACACGTAGGCCTCTTGATTTTTTATTTTTTGCCTTTTTATTATTTTTGGCAGTATGATTCTGTCTCCCTTTCTTTTCCCGCAGGTATAGCCTCTATGCTATAAATACAAGGAATGCCCTTGACCTTCGAGCACAACTCTACAAAGTATCAAATCCCCACTTTGTTTAGATAAAAGATTTTACTACTTTGTTTACAAAGGAAAGGAAAGCCAAGGATGGATAGGAATGGCTTGCAAAACCAAGTTGCCACCATGAGAAAGTCCCTCTTTGATCAGGTCCTAGCTCTCTCTCTCTCTCTCTCTCTCTCTCTCTCTCTCTCTCTCATTTTCATTTATTATTAAAAGCTTGTTCGCTTTTGAATCCGGCTCTCCTTCGTTACCTTTCAATTTATTATATTTAATACATTTAAAATTATCATTCAAGAAAAATGATTTTTTCACTATTAATGGACGAGTTTTAAATATATAAATGATAATGATAAATGTATTGAACAGTAATAAATAAAAATAATAATAAACTGAATCTTAGCCAATCATTTTTTTTACTTCAACCTTTAATAGGTCAAGATAAAATTAAAATAATTATTTTTTTTTAAATTCCTCTATTTCTATTTTCAGTTCCTTGATAATTAAGTCAATGGGCTGAACTATATATCTTGGTTGGTTTTATTTAACTTCACCGCCCACCTCGAGCATTTTCAAAGATATGCAATCAAATTAGAAAAATAAAATCTCTAAGCAAAAGAAACAAGTGTGACATCATTTCCAAACACCTAAGCCCAATGTATTTAATACTCTTTTCTTTTGGAGAAATTTTAGTTTTTACCCTTTAAACTTAGTTAATTTACACTCATGCTTTAGTTGATTCTTCTTTGCTCTGCCTTTTATTATTACTTTTTCTTTTTTCTTATCTTTAACTGCACAACTTATAATAATCACTTTTAATTAAAAGATAATACATTGTGCTTTTCACTAATTGCACCTTTTCATTTTACTCATCCAATACAAATCAAATCATTAACTATCATTTGTATTTGATTAAAGAATTACTACTCCATGGTATGCCAAGTAAAATTATTCTTCCTTTTCTTTTCTTCTATCATTTGCTATCCTTAATTTTATAGCCAAATCAAGTAAAAAATGTGCATATTAAAGTTTGAAGCATTGTCGTAGGGGTATCTTGATGAGCAATTCATCCAGCTGGAGGAGTTACAAGATGAAGCCAATCCTAATTTTGTACAAGAAATTGTCACACTTTTTTACACTGACTCAGCAAGATTGATTCAAAACATCGAACAGGCACTGTAAGGGGAACAATTATATATGTGTATGTGTGTGTGTGTGTGTGTGTATTATCATAGTGATTGTCAATATGGTTAAGATTACAGTGACACATATATCCATACATGCAGGAACAGTAAGCCAGTTAACTTTGGTAAGCTGGATGATTACATGCACCAATTCAAGGGTAGCTGCTCCAGGTAAACTGTTAAAATACGCACATTAGAAAGCAAAAAGAGGAAAGTGAATTGATGTTACCAGTTTTACTAGTAGCAATGAATTGATGTAATCGTAACTAGTTTATGTTGTTAATGATTTTACTTGAAGCATTGGAGCTAAAAAGGTGACAGATGAATGCACAGTGTTCGGAGAATACTGCAGTGCAGAAAATGCTGAAGGGTATTTTTCTAGTATACATTACTTCCTTTTCCTTTCTTCAATTAGTTCCATTTCCTAACTCATGATCTACTCCGGGTATCCGGATTTCTGGAATTAAAGTGGCGAGCCCTTTTCTGAAGTGAAATTCAATATCTTGATTCTTATAGGTGCATTCGGAGTTTTCAACAAGTCAAGCAAGAGTATACTATCTTGAGGAGGAAGCTGGAAATGTACTTTCAGGTCTGGTCTCATATTTTGATATATCCCATTATTTTGTATTGACACTGGCATGCTTATAACTTTCAATTGAACGAGTTTGTATGAACTTCTCCGGTAATTGCTTTTTCTGGTTTTATTCAGATGTTGAGACAGGCTGCAACTGCTCGCACAGCATGACTTACGCTGTCAGGTGCTGAAAATGGAGATAAACATATATATAGCCTTCACTAAAACTGGCCCACTATCACTACTATGGAAACAAGATTATAGATTATAAGCTGCAGATGAAGCATGATGATCATGTCATGAATATCTAAATATTTTCAATAATAAAATACTAGTTCATATATATCCCGGTGCTTTTTGATCAAGTTGTTTCCCATGCGGCCACCAGGGCTCTTCCCATTACTTGGTGGGTTGGCAGGGTTATATTGGCAGTGAGTGTCCATCACGAACTTTATGGAAAGTTGACAGTCTTAGTGGCCTGATCTCTCAAGTTCCAAATTTAAGGTCTTTTGGGACGGAAGGTCATGGTCCTCCCCGCACTTCGAAGTTGAAATGAAAAAATGGAGGGTTCAGGTTGGAAAATGGTGGTTTGTCAGATTCAACCATTCAAGTTTCTCTCTAATATTTTCAGGATTTTTGAATTTGGAAGTCTCGAGGGGCTCTGCTTGTTGGAAAAGACAGCCCCCAGATTTCCCCAATTGAATCCATTCACATGATTTCTAGTATTGGTGGTGTATTTTTGGGCCCAAAATTGCATAAAGATGACTAAAGAGAATAGAATAATATATATGCAATCAACATTTAAAAGCTATACCAGAAAAGAATCTTTGTACAGTGTTTGTCCTGTAAGTATCTGGTAAATCATCATTTTATCAGTAATCAAACTACAATTTTGTTTTTAAATCACCATCAATTCTCATTTATAAAACATCAAACAATTTTCTTCAAAATCATAGTAGAAAATGATTCAATACAGCAGATACAATCGATTTTACAGGTGCAAAAAGTCAGATTTTAAGCATTATTTGATATAGTTGTAGTTATAGTTATGAATTAAGAGAAGGAGAGATTTGGTTGGCTGGCAATTAGCAGCAGGCAAACTTGTAATGATAATAAAGAGAAGAAAGGGGAGGAATAAAGAAGAAAAAAAAGGGTCCAAAAAGGCTCCTCTTAAAGTGAAGTTGGGAATTATCAGGTCAGGCACTGATAGATCATATCTTAATAAGTGGGATATTAGGGCTCCACCACCATTTACAGGTGGTGAGCTCAAAAGAATTAGTTGTTCTGCTAATAATGATAATGACCAAGACTTGGTTTAATTTTTCCTTTTGTTTTTCCCAATATTCATTGAACATTTCCACTGCCTACCTTGAAAAGATGAAAAATAATATATACCAGCTTTTAAATAGTTGCTGCAATACGACATTATGATTGTTATTTTGCAATTTTAATTTTCTTCAATGTCGGTATTCGCTAATTTAAATCCCGATATGTACTCACTTGAAAATAACTTCATTGTCCGGAATGCTAAACCCATCAAAAGCAAAGGTAGGCTTCTCCACCCATCCATGAAACGCGGATTTCAGAAAGCATGCTTGAAAGAGTTTTAAGAGTCACCAATTTAATAATGACTGAGACCAAGTCATCGTAAAATATATATAATTATATTACTTGGAATTCTCTTTTATATCAGGACCTTATCAGGATTCTAGTTTCTCAGTTCAATAATGTTTTAAATATTTTCTTGTTTTGTACCTATGGCTGGAGTTGACTGGGTTTACTTATACTATTACACAAACTGTAGTGAAATATAAGCACATGACTTTTTCCATTTCTTCTTTTGGATGATTATAAATGTGGACTATATATATATAAGATTGTGTATCAGCAATCAGCTTAATTCAGCAGACAAAAATACATGAGTGGGTATTTTCTTTAATTTGTATTGTATTTAATCAAATGTTCAATTGTATGCAGTTTGCATTAGGAATGAAAATGACATAACAATGTTGTCCTTATCATGAGCATTCTTCATCTGCCTAAGCCTAGGATAAGCGCATCATAAGAGTCTAGGCTAGCATTTGCTTCTTGACAAAAAGAAGAAGAAACAATGTTGTTGTCTTGATTCTATCTAGGTTATGCATCAGCATATATTAATATGAATTCCATTAATATGCAAAGCAATTAAGTGCAGCATGTTCTATTTTCCATTTCTAGTGTTCTGGATCTGTCTACACTGTGGTTTGGTTTGCTTCTAGTTGCTAAATGTGTCTGCTTGTCCTTTTCCATGGCAAATCATCGAAAAAGTTGCAAAATTCATACATAAGCTGAAAGTACTTGGATTTTTTAGGTTGTTGTTGGTTAATTTATTTTATTGTTTTAGCCTTTACGTAGACACAAGTAGGCATATATAAAATATATATATATATATATGTACAGTATGGAATTCTGCTTTTAATAATCTTACTTTTTTTCCTGCAGTTCTCTTAAGATCCATATGATTTTCGGTTAGTTTTTGACTGAACTAAGCCTGTTTTCTAAGAACCAAACTATAGCTTCATTGTGCAACCAACCAGCTAGAATCTCTTTCATACCTTGTTATGGTGGCTAAATAAGATGGATGAATATCCTCAGTTGCTGAATCTAAATCCTATGAACAAAGAATGGATCTCAGAAGACAGAAAGTTGGAGCTGAGGCTTGGTCCTCCTGGGGAAGTCCATGGCTACAACAGCAATACAACTCCAGGAACAAAGAGAGCTTTCCAACAAACAGCTGAAACAATAATAGGAGAAGAAGACTGGTGCAGAGATACTACCAAATCCCAATGTCAAAAGATTTCTTGTATTGAGAAAACAGGAGATAAAGTGAATTGTAATCCAACTCCATGGTCCTCAGGCTCTAGGGTATATTCCCCAGTTTTGAAAGACATCGAGAAGGAGCCGCAACATTCAAAGGCTTCATTTTTGAAAAACTTACCAATCTCCAAGAAGCTTGCCGGCATGGCTGACGATTTTTCAAAGCAGCCGTGTAGCTCTAGGATGGCAGAGGTTCAGTTTGCTGATAGGCAAGCACGTCCTAGTCTTGCTACCGCTGATGCAGATGCCTCCACACACGATAATACCTCAAATAAAAGGTTGTTATGCTTTTAACTTTTGATACTTTGCTTGTATGAGAGAAAATATCCTTTCAATGTGTCAAAATTTAATAAAGGTCATCTTGCAGCCTCAACATGAGCCGAATTGCATATCCCCCAGTTGTTGGGTGGCCTCCAATTCGGTCATTCCGGAAAAACCTTGTGAGCAGCAGCTTGTCCAAGCCAGCTTCTGAATCATCAAATGGCAAGGAAGACACTGGTGGAAAACCAGAAAATCCCAGAACTCAGTTGTTTGTAAAGATCAACATGGAAGGAATCCCCATTGGAAGGAAAGTGAATCTCAGCGCCTATAACAGCTATGAGGAACTCTCACTTGCCATAGATGAGCTGTTCAGTGGTTTGCTTGCAGGTTCCTTCCACCGCAGTTATTGCTTACTTTTATCTTAGCATCCTACTTTATGTTAGCTTAAGTTGACTGTTTTCCTTTTACAATTATATCTTAGCTCAAAGAGATTCTTCTCCCACCCAAAAAAGCAAGATTGAGGAATTAGCAAAAGCAGATGCAGGTTCATTAGCTGGAGTTGGGGGGGAATATACTCTAATTTATGAAGATGATGAAGGAGACAGGATTCTCGTTGGGGATGTCCCATGGCGGTAAGCATTTTTATCGATATTGGACCTTGGATTATAACATCAGCTTACACAAATTAAATTTTTAACAACGAATCTTTCATAACTGTTATTCATCTGCAAAATTCGGTAAAAAAAATCTGTTTCTTCATGATCAAAACTTGCTGGCATACTGTCTGTATTTCAGTATTAAGAAAAACAGGTGGCCCAAATTCTTAGTTTATGCTATTCTATCATGGGTCTTGAAGCTACCTTTATATAAACTTGAATCAAACTATAATTTCTTTTATTTCCTTTTATGCCAATTGATCTTTTATTTTGGCTCCAATAATTTTGATCCTGGAGTTCATTCATTTGGCAGCATGTTTGTTTCTACTGCAAAAAGGCTGCATGTATTGAAGAGTTCTGAACTTTCAACTCTACAGAGTAAGTTATACCTTTTTTTTTTGGTGTCATTAAAAGTAATAAAATTGTAAAGTATCAATTTCAGTTGGCCAACATTCTAATAACTCAGGGTATATTTGGCTGCTTTCAGTTGGTAGCAATGGGAAAGAGAAGACGCCATTTGATCCTGCAGTCCATATTTGAAGATAACTTCTAAAAAGTGTGGGGAATTTCCTTTATCTTTCCAATGGAGAAGTTCTGGTAGCATGAAGTTCAAATTTGGTGTTCAAAACGTCAGATCTATCATCTCATCTGCAATCCTTTCATGGAGGTTGACATATAATTTTGGATGGTTTCGTCTCAGTTCTGAGCTATAATGTTCATAGAAAAAGTTTGTGAATATATATGATGGATTGCTTGAGATGTATTTGTATTTCAATCTTATGTTCCTGCCTTTTTTGTTTTTTTGCTTGCACTTTTAGAGGTCAACTAGATGTATGGAAATGGAAACCTGATGGGACTTGGATGACCTCTTTGAAATGCTTGTAGTTGACTTAAGATTTTGTTCTAATCATGTTCAGAAGAATGTTTCTTTCTTTTCTGAAATGAAAAGATTATCGATGTTTCCTGACGATTGAGAAAGAAACCAACTTATTGAATTAAGTATTGAAATAAGTTTCAAAACTCAAATTTCTACACTCTTCTAACCTCCTTTACGTTTATAAGTCAAGTTTTTTTTTCAAGCCCACCGATCATCCTACCAGAAAAACCTAAACGAAATTGGCTTTTAATATATATATGAATTGATTTTCACAATCTTTTTGATTGATTAATTTAAAATTATCTTACAAACTATTGAATGAATGAATGAGTAAGTGGTTATATTTGTATAAAAGCCATAAATTTATTATCAAATATTTCTCAAAAATAGTTTATATCTATAATTTTATATTAAAGAAAAAGAAATATCAATTACCTTGCATCCCTTTATTAGGTAATGATCTAAAGTATTTAAATTAAATAAATTTTACATAAAATATTAGAAAAATCATAAAAGGGTCAGAATTTTTCATAAAACTCTTTTTTTTTTCCTTTAAAAAAAATAAAATAAAAGAGGAGTACAAGAAGCCTCCGAAGAAGACCGGCAAAAGAAGCTCAATATCAGAGGCCCAAATGCAGCCCATTTGGATATAAAAATGAAAACCCAGAGAAAGAAAAAACCCAATACCCAAAAGGAAAATTCGTTTGCCCACCCAAAGGTACCGGCCTTCTAGGGTTTAACGGTTTACTGATGTTCTCTTTGTTTCATAAATAATTATCAAAATCCTTTTTTTTTTTTTTTTTTAAAGAAATTCCTCTATTTTCCGCTCAAGATTGAGGTAAAAAATGGATAATTTCATTTATGCAATGCAATAAAGTTATTTGCTTTTCTTTTTCCCACATATTTTAGGGTTACGTATCAGACTGATTGTTCGTCGTCTGCAAAGTGATATGTTTTTCTAGGTTTTTACTCTGTTCTTATTTTGTTTCATGGGTTTTTAGCTTGGATCGCTTTTATGATTGTTTTCTATGAAAAAAAAATTTTCATTTTTGTTGTATTACTTGAATTTAGCTGGTGACCTTAAAAGGAAATCCGTCTCCTAGGAATTTTTGCTCTTTTTTGGGGCATGTTATGTCTTACTGTGTTGATTTTGTTTGGTTTTATAGGTCATTGAAGTTGGTAATTAACGTTATTTCGTTGCAGTCAAACAAGGTTAAATACTTGGTGAATCGTTGTTCTAATCAAACCCAAGTTTGCAATTTGTTTTGCAATAATTCTTTGTTGTTTGTGGAACTTTGAGTAATTTATTTTGACGGGCGAATTTTTGAAATTCGTGGTTGTTTAAAGGCATCGTCTTTTGTGAACCATGGGGACCCCTGAAACTTCTCGAGAGCCATGCCCTGATCGAATTCTTGATGATATTGGTGGTGCTTTTGGTATGGGTGCGGTTGGAGGTGCAGCCTTCCACTTCTTGAAAGGCACCTATAACTCCCCGAGTGGTGCTCGGTTGATTGGAGGAACTCAAGCTATGCGTATGAATGCCCCTCGCGTCGGTGGTAGTTTTGCTGTTTGGGGTGGCCTTTTTTCCACCTTTGATTGCACTATGGTTTACCTCCGACAGAAAGAAGATCCATGGAACTCGATTATAGCAGGTGCTGCCACCGGAGGGTTTCTTTCAATGCGTCAAGGATTTGGTGCTGCTTCCAGATCAGCATTGTTTGGTGGGGTTTTGCTTGCTTTGATTGAAGGAGCTGGAATCATGTTGAATAAAGTTCTCAGCCAACCACAGGTGCCTATTATAATCGAAGAGCCAGCACCGAATATAGCCGGTATGCCTGGATATCCAAGGGGGCAGTTGCCAAACCAAGCTCCCGTATCGGTTGACAGTTTGAGACAGGGCTCACCTTCACCTTCGTCATCACCATCATCATCAGCCTCCGTATCAACTTCTTCCTCTTCATGGTTTGGAGGACTTTTCGGTGGTGGAAAGAAGCAGGAATCAGCAACAAGTAGTGGAAGTAGTAAGACGGAGGTTTTGGAGAGCTTTGATGCTCCTCCCGTGCCATCATTTGAATACAAATAAATTGGTGGCTGCCCATTTTGTCGCCGTTAGCAGCAGAGCCTTACTGATATCTCTGTAGTCCTGCCCTTTTTTAGTCACTTATACAAGTCTTCGGACTTATTTAGTCATGCATTTTAATCATCTAAGTGAATTAAACCCTGTGCTTTTTGATCCCCAGCTTCTCAACAGTTAAGTCATGGTAGAATTTTGTTTCTTGATTCAAAATACTTGCTTAAACATTTGGCTGTATCACTGCATTTCATAAACTAATTAATGTAATCGGTGATTTAATGAAATATTGCCATTCATGTAGTAAATTTTGCTTCTGTTGTAATACAGACAAGTTTCTCATAGATGATGTTTAATGCAATAACCATGCATTCTCATTTCTTAGCATGGCAGACTATGAGATGTGGGCTACTGGGCCTCACTGATTTTGGGCCTAGCCCTCAGGTTTTACTGATATTGGGCCTCCCTGGGACCATTTCCTCCGAGGAAGCATTTTTCTGGGCCATCAGCTTGACTATGAGATGTGGGCTTATTCTGCTTTGCCATTGCTAATCAGCATTTTTGCTTGGTATGTAGGATTTAATCTCTCCCTTACTTGACTTCAAAGCTTATTTCTACAAGAAAATAAATATGCCAAATGATTCTTGGTTGCAACTGCAGAAAAAAAAAAAAAAAAACCTTACAAATAGTAAAAACATTTTAACATATGCCTTAGACTCCTAAACATGACCCGAAGAACATGGGCGAGCAAATTTATGTGATTGAAAATGTAAAATGCTAACAGGAAATATGCCTTTTTTAATCAGTGCGAAGATAGATTTTGCAGTTACTGGAAAAAAAAAGGCTGTAGTTTGAACAGGCAATGAATCAAGAACCAGTCTAATTTAAGGCAGTTGGCGTAGACTTTGCAGACAAAGATTGGGTGACTCTTTACAACAGCCCGTATATGCATATTCTAAGGCATTTTGATCAAAACCCAAGGAATATGCTCAATATGGTTTTATAAATAAGAAAATAATATGTTATGGTTTTGTATATTTAATTAAACATGAAACTGATTTTTTTTAACTAAATATAATTCGGTTAATTCATACAATGTATTTTCCGTAGAAAACTATTTTTTTTAAACAAATGTAAGACTACTTTTATGCCCACATTTGCTTAAAAGTCCAAACTGACTCCAATGCAAAAATATGTACTTATTGGCCATCCAAAATCCAAACCTAAAGCTTTGAACACACCCTTAATTAACACTAGGCCAATGATGAAATTGCTTAGCGCAAAGTTTTGGATGTTCTAGATCTTAATTTAGCCTATGCTTCCTTAACAACCGCACAAACTGTAACATCCTCCCTACCTCGTTCCTTTTCATAATGGTGTTTGCTGACATTAACTTTACTTTTCTTTTGATTTTTTCCCATTAGCCAAACACTGGAGAAAGGTTGAAAGGGACCCTTGCTTTTATTCACTAATTAATTAGGCAAATTACCATCCATATATATTATTTCCACAGAAAAGGAGAAACGAATGGACCCTTCACTTTTGCAATCAGGCAGATCGTGAGACTGTTCAGATTTTGAATTGTCCTGAGATTAGGTTATAAAAATCTCTTGAATAACTTTCCATTTTCTTTTGGAAAATGGAGTAGGCATGGAGGGGGTTTGGTGGCTTTGAAATTCCAAGTTTTCTTTCATATTTTCTACACTTTGCAATCTACCTTTTAGCAAAAGCGGTCACAGCACTGTGCAATTTGATCAACATTCAAATACGATAATGGAAGAGAAAATCAGGTCACCTAACATTTAGAAATTGGATTCAAGACCTATAAGTACTATCTCCACTTTTAAAACCCTTAACTTGACTGCTTTAGAATTAGATTACAACAACATAAATATTAAAAATTAACCTTCCACTTACTAATTAGCTAGACTATTTTAACCCAATATACAGATAGATAATAACTATTGTTTGGAACACAAATTATTCAGTCACATACCTCTGTGTTGACTGTGTGCATGTTTGTTGGTGTGTTAGTTAAGAATTCATCATTTAAAAGACTGGATGGTAAATAGATATGACAATTTTGTGTATTTTAATTGTAACTGAATTATTTTCGTATCATATATAATTGTATTGAAGGTGATATAATTATATAAATTATGATACGTTAATAACTTATTTTTTATATATTTTAATATATTTGTATTTTCATATTATATCATATTTTATTTTTTTTTTGTGTCAAATAATCAGATTGTATCCAAACTTACAATATCTAATACCAAATTCCTCGATTCATCCCTAGTCTTTACAATAGCATATGGAATATGACTATATATAATATCAAATTGATTCTCATTATGAGGAATGAAAGTAGCACTAACTTTTTGAAAAAGAAAAAAAAAAAAAAAAAAAAAAAGAAAACTTTGTCTATAAAAAATACCAATGTACATGCAAAATCAAGCCCTGTGGGCAGTCGATAGTTAGCTAGCTTAAACCAGCTGACAGATTATAACTTAATCAGAAGCTGGTGAATGCTGATATGGTTGGAATTTTCTTACGAGTCTTGACAAAGATAAAGATCCAAATTTATTTGATAGACCTATACATATATATACATAATAATATACTTACATTACATCAATAAATATAAATAAACTTTTATCCAAATTCTATAGCCAGCTTGACAATATGACATGTTAGTTAGAGTCGGCAAATGCGAAATCAAATGGTGGAATGTGTAAATGTTCATTAATTGCCGGGTTCTTCAACCTAATTAATTTATATATATTACCATATTTTCACTATAATTAATCATATACTGATTATACATAGCCTCTCCACCCAGCAATTTTTTGGCTTTTTATTATCCATACATTTAATTTAAAAGAAACATGGGTTGATGGAGCTCCGAGGAAATTGTTGCTTCCAAGTTGTTCTTAAACTTCCGTTAACTTATTTCTTAGCTCATTTTATAATGAATTTATCTAATTATATCCTGGTTCTTTCCTTGATTAATTTGTTTATTTAATTAATTGAATTTTTTCGTTAACTAATTATATTTTTTATTTTATATTTGAATATGATCTTAATTTTTTTTATATTAATAGTTTTATTTAAAAAATACAAAATTATTAATATACATATATAAATTTATACAATTAATAAACTCTACTTTCATTCAAAACTTTAATAAATAAATAAGAAAAAGATATAAAATCAAGTTTTAGTAAAATATTTTTCATCCAAAGGTGTTCTAGAAGGAATGATGAAATGTAAAATAGTAATCAATTCATTTAATCGTATTATATACATATATTTTATTATATAATAATTATAATTATATTTAAATATTTTATATTTATATAAATTTTAATATATTAATAATATATATTATATAAAATTTAAAATATTTATATATCAATATATATTTATATTACTTTTTATATTATATTATATATATATATTTTTTTGTATATTACGTTTAATATTATCGTGATTGGAACATGCGGCCGACGGCCGTTGAGGACCGTGGGATGAGCCATCTTTTTCTTTCTCGAAAAGTGTGAAATGAACCTAGAAAAGTAGGATAAAAATTAGAAGATAGATACGTTCAACAATTTGACCCAGGCATAGCCAAGTGAATCGTCAAGCAATCAAAAACAATAATAATTTTGTTGAAACTAAGATAACATTCAAAAGAAGGCATTAATTAAGTGTACGAAATTCAATGTACTCGAATTTCGAAGCTTCCTTATTGGCTGGCCAGCTTTGTAAATTAGACAATTTTAAATAACATATAAAATATAATTAAAATATAATATAAATTATTAAAATAATAAAATTTATATAAATTATAATATTTTAAATATAATTATAATATAAAAATAACTAAAAAAACCGAGGTGAACACATGAAGTTTAGTGTTTCGTTTATCTTGCATCAATGCTTACGTCGTTATTGGAGTGACTAAATGCGGCTGAGTGTTGACTTACAGACTCGAAAGGCGGTTGATTGGCTTAAGCCTAAGTTAGGCCGAAGCTTTTAACTCCTTTTTTTTTTTAGCTTGGTTTTATACTTTAGAGTTTTACTATTTGTAGACTAAAATAAATAGCCACTCAATTTTTTCAATGGATATTTGCCCATTTTCTTCTATCTTAATATTGGAATGCTTTTTAGCAATTTTAATTTCAATTTTTCTTTTTAACTCTTTTGTGTTTAACAAATCCAATTTATTTCATTTTAAAAGCATTTTAAGATCAGACAATTCCCACTAGTAAAATATATATATATATATCATAACATTGACTCTTACCCTTTTGAGTTAAAAAGGAATTTCATAAATGGTTAATTACAAAAAAAAAAAAAAAAGGATTTCGTAAATGATAGAAAAATAATGACATATTTTGAAAAGTTTTTCAAGTTTTTCTTCAACCTCTAAAGCCAACTAATTATTAAGCCAACCGGCTCAAGCAAAGCAGCCCGCGTTGGTTGACTATTCCACCGAGATTTCTCAAAAAAAGGGAAAAAAAAAAATAAAAGAAGGCTCATTGCAAGCTTCATTTGGCAGTGTTCACGTTGGTCAAAACAATAATAAATTTAAATTTCTACAATTTGAAGAGAATATTTTTATTAAAAAAAAACCTGAATGAAATTTATGTGATCATTGGTGGGTTGAGTGGAAAAAAAATTACTAACAAACAAACCCACAGATTCGCTAAAAAATTAACGAACAAAGAAATACTCTTTTTGTACAGGCCAAATGACTGAAACCAAATAAATTACTTCGTCTAATTATACGACAATATATCCTAAAAAATTCAATTATTTCTTATTTTTCTTAATTAATTGTTGTAATTGAATATATATATATATATATGTTTTAGAGATTTTGTTGAAGAATGTTTTAGAGATATTATTTAAAATTATTATATTAAATATATTAAAAATGAGATAAGCATGTTAACAGTCAACTATTACATTTATTTAAAAATATATTATTAATAAAATAAAGTAATATTAAAAAATATTATATATATTCATTTAAATTTTTACATATTAATAATTTATTTTATATAAATTTAATATAATTTTATATTTATATCATATTTATATTATTTTTATATCATATTTTAATTACTTTTATTTAATATTAAACTCAAATTATCATATCCAATTAGAATGCTTGGAAGTAGAGCTGACCATAACTCGGCGGTAGCTCAAAATTTTTTTTTTTAGTTTAACTTTAAATTAAATTGAACTAATTCGAAAATTTAAATTATTATTTATAAAATAATAAAAATAAAAATATTTTTTATATTTTTATAATAAATTTAAATAATAATATTTTTTATTATTAAATATTAATCCGTGTTCGATCGAATATGATGAAGCCGAATTTCGAATATATCTAAAAAAAGCGTAAATAAAAAAGCTTACGGACAGACGCAAAAGCTTACTTATATATAATCTCACATGTAGCGTCCTCCCTCCAGCAAGGCGAGCCACCTCCAAAGTCAGCAGTTGGCGGCAAAATAGAGGGAGCTACCACAACGGACGACCTTAACTGTGTCGAAAATGTCTGAGCCACGCTTATCCTTTCTCTTCCTTATCCTCATCTCCATATCCCTCAAAGTTATGTCACAAGACATCAATGGAGAACGAGATGTTCTTCTCAACCTTAAACAACAACTGGGTAATCCAACGTCCATTGGATCCTGGAACTCGTCATCCTCAGCCTGCGATTGGCCGGAGATCAACTGCACTGACAATTCCGTCACCGAAGTTCATCTCCGTGACAAAAACATCACGGTAAGGGTTCCTTCAACGATATGTGATCTTAAAAACCTCAGTCTCCTTGACCTAGCTTTCAATTACATCCCTGGAGAGTTTCCTCCACTTTACAATTGTTCAAAGCTCCGAACCTTAGACCTTTCTCAAAACTATTTTGTTGGTCCCATTCCTGACAAGATTGACCTGTTGTCGACTCTGGTTTACTTGGATATTGGTGCGAATAACTTCTCCGGTAATATTCCACCAAGTATTGGAAGTTTATCAGAGTTGCGAACCTTATACATGTACCAAAACCAGTTCAATGGGACATTTCCCAAAGAAATTGGTAACTTAGCCAATCTTGAGATCCTGGGCATGGCTTATAATGAGTTTGTTCCCATGAAAATATCTCAAGAGTTTGGTCAATTAAGGAAGTTGCGGTTCTTATGGATGACCCAAACCAATCTGATCGGTGAAATCCCTGAAAGTTTCAAAAACCTTTCCCGTTTAGAGCACTTGGACTTGGCTATAAACAATTTGGAAGGTCCTCTTCCCAGTTGGCTGTTCTGGTTCAAGAATCTAACTCATGTTTATCTCTTCCACAATAACCTGTCCGGCGAGATACCCAAAGCCGTCGAAGCGTTAAATTTGGTACAAATTGATCTTTCGATGAATACTTTGAACGGCTTCATTCCAGAGGACTTCGGGAAGTTACAATATCTGGACTTTTTAAACCTGTTCTCGAACAGGTTAACGGGAGAGTTGCCGACAAGCATTGGCCAACTTCCTGCCCTGAGGGATTTTCGTGTTTTCCGGAACAATTTGACTGGGGTCTTGCCACCAGATTTCGGCCTTCATTCAAAGCTCGAAGGATTTGAGGTGTCGCAGAATCAATTCAGTGGCCAACTGCCTGAAAATTTATGTTCTGGAGGCGTCCTTCAAGGAGTGGTTGCTCATACAAACAATCTCAGTGGTCAAATCCCAAAGTCGCTTGGAAATTGCTCTACTTTACGCACTTTTCAACTTCAAAACAACAAGTTGTCAGGTGAGATCCCTCAAGGTTTATGGAGAACTTTCAATTTGTCGACCTTGATGTTAAGCAACAATTCTTTTTGGGGCAAACTACCAAGTGAACTTGCGTGGAATATGTCAAGGGTGGAAATCAGTGACAACAAGTTCTCTGGTGAAATTCCACGAGGAATTGCGTCTTGGTCGAATTTGGTCGTCTTTCAGGCGAGCAACAATTTCTTTTCAGGCGTGATTCCCAAGGAGATAACAAATCTTTCTCGCCTTACTACTCTGCTTCTTGACAATAATGATTTTTCCGGTGAACTACCATCTGAAATAATCTCATGGAGATCGTTAACTACATTAGATGTCTCCAATAACAAGCTTTCTGGTGAAATCCCTGCTGCGATTGGTTCTTTACCTGACCTGCTTGACTTGGATTTATCAGAAAACCAATTCTCTGGTGGAATTCCTCCTGAAATTGGCAACCTGAAGCTGACTTCACTCAACTTGTCAGCAAATCGACTTGTTGGGAGGATCCCGAATCAGTTCAATAACCTTGCATATGAAAACAGTTTTCTAAACAACGCTGATCTATGTGCAGATAATTCAATTCTAAACCTTCCAGACTGCAATTCCAAACTCCATGAGCCCAGGAAGTTGTCCTCTAAGTATCTTTCCATGATTCTAGCATTAGCCATCGTCGTTTCCCTATTTATCCTACTGTTGACCTTGTTCATAGTTCGAGACTATAGGAGGAAAAAGCGCAGACAGGATCTAGCAACATGGAAGCTGACCTCATTCCAGAGATTGGATTTCACAGAGGGAGACATATTATCCAACTTGACAGATGATAATCTCATCGGAAGTGGTGGCTCAGGGAAGGTTTACCGAATTGTCATTAACCGTTCAAGCGAGTCCGTTGCCGTGAAGAAAATTTGGAATAGTAAGAAACTGGATCACAAGCTTGAGAAAGAGTTCTTAGCAGAAGTTGAAATACTGGGCAACATCCGCCATTCCAACATAGTGAAATTACCGTGTTGCATTTCCGGTGAAGATTCAAAGCTTTTGGTATACGAGTACATGGAGAATCAGAGCCTTGATAGATGGCTTCATGGGAATAAGAGATGGTCAGTGCCAGGGACGAATTCAGTTCACCATACTGTCTTGGATTGGCCAACAAGGTTGCAAATTGCTGTTGGAGCTGCTCAGGGGCTATGCTACATGCACCATGAGTGCCCAACACCAATCATCCACCGCGATGTGAAGTCTAGCAATATTTTATTGGACTCTGAATTCAATGCCAAAATTGCAGATTTTGGACTTGCTAAGATCCTAAGCAGGCATGCAAATTCTCACACAATGTCCGTAGTTGCAGGGTCTTTTGGGTACCTTGCCCCAGGTAAAAATGCTCAAAACTTGACCGCCGTAATCCTTTAAATCTCAACTATCTATTGTTGAATCAGAAAACTGGAGCATCCCTTTAACACAAAGTTGTCATTTGTACAACAGAGTACGCATATACAACAAAAGTCAGCGCAAAAGTTGATGTTTACAGCTTTGGCGTTGTACTCCTGGAATTGGTGACAGGAAGAGAAGCCAATAGTGCAGATGAGAATACAAGCCTAGTAGAATGGGCGTGGCAGCACTTTTCAGAGGACAAGCCAATAGTTGAGATACTTGATCCAGAGTTAAAAGAATCATCTTACTTGGAGGAAATGATAATGGTGTACAAGGTAGGAATCGTCTGCACACATGCATCTCCCTCTACTAGGCCTTCCATGAAGGAAGTTTTGCACGTCCTTCGTAGCTGTTATCAGGAAGATGGTCATGGAGCCAAAGAAGTGGGTGCCAACTTCGACGTAGCTCCACTTCTTGGCAGTGCAACTGCCACTTATCTTTCCAGTTACAAGCGCAGTAAGAAGAGATCAGAGGAAGATGACAGCATGATTTACAAAGTCTGAGTTACCATAGCATTGGTGATTCCACGTAGCAAAAACGCAGCTTCATTTGCACAACCATATCAAAAGGATACCCATGAATGGAAGTCAGCTTTGCTCGTTTATTTCCACAATTTGGAAATTTTACACGGGATCAGTGTCTGTCTTGTCTGCCAAATGTATCTAGCGATAAACAGCAACTGTTGTAGTCTAAATTTTTTTTGATAATTGAGGATTGCCAGGGTTTGATCCAGCACTCTAAGAAACTAGGGCAACGTAGATTACCCCTTTTACAATTAATCTTCTTTCCCAACTTGACCATCCCGTATCCAACTCAAAAGACTAGTAATAAAGGACTACCTACATGGGTACATTCAAAAGTTTAGAGAGCTCGTGGCTGCATTCACAACTCAAAAGTCAAAACACGTGACATTAGGCATTCATATCTTCGAGAAGAACAGGAAATAAAGTGAAAAGTATGCATACGTCTGTTTGCATGTGTGCATGTGTCACGAGCTACCATTACCTACAAAATCAGTTTATCGGATATGCAGCATTAATAATGTTACGCCAAGCGTCCAAAGGGGTAGGCATTGCATCAATCTCATGTCGAAAAAAAAAATTATGAGCTATATAAGCATAAGTGCTAGACACCCCAATAAAATGGCCGCAAATGACACACGGGCATTCGTATGATAGAGAGAAAGGATGAGTTAACCAACTAGAAAGCATTGAGGAACTGTACAAAGGATTATACAAGGTTACAAGAAAAATCTAAATGACACAGCAACCCCATGTTTGATTTACAATTTCTCGATGAAGTATGACTTATGGATGATTCATTCAATAACTGGAGGCAACACAACACTCAAAGAGGTACAAAAATGAGATAGGAGAGTCTCCCAAGCACCAGCATTCTTATAGCCTCTTGGCTCCTCCAAGCTAAAACCACCCACACAACACACCTAACCGCATGGCCAATTATGCTGCCGCTAAAGTCACATTCGGTATACCGCGAAACCATAACGTAAGCCAGCAAATATTGCGACACTTACCAAGGCTCTAGCTTTTATTCCTTTGGCAACAAAGATTCTCTGATGCATCATCTACAACACATTATGCCATTGAATTCAAACTCATCCTGCTACAAATTAAACCAAAAATAAAAGGCATCAAGAGGTCATAATTTGCATAAACAAAACAGAAGTTCCAGAAACACATGCCTCATAACTGGCTTATGCAAAATAAAGGTAAAAACGCCAGTTATGTCCCCAAAACGAGTCAAAAAACATGTAAGAAATATGGAGGGTCACGTATCTGAGCCTTAGACACAAAACAGGTCAAGGTCTCAAGCACAATTACTGGAAGCATAGCACATATGATGGTGGTGCAGGACCTGCCACCATAGATGGCTCAGTTAGGAGATTGACTAGGAAAAAAAATGAACACGATTAAAAAAAATAGGGAAGACATGACTAGACAAAATTGCAGTGAACACATGAAAAGCTGAAAGAACTCCTAAAAAGAAAATCATAAGAAATTTATAAGATCCTTTAAGTCATCTGATATAAAGATTTTGTTCCTGCACCATTAAACATTAGGTTATGACCATTTCTGTGCTCAAAACCTTATTTCTCAAGAATAAAATACAAAACCAGTATTGACAGCCCCAATGACCCAACTATATAGAAAAAGACAAGGAACAAAAAAGGCAAGCTAAATAGAAAACAGGAAGAGAACCAGCTACCACAAAGTAGAAGATAAAAAATTACTAAGTAGTTTATGTCCAAAAGTTTGATTTAAAACCTTTAGTTCTTCAGACAAGCTGTTTTGGAAAACACAACTAGCATTAAGATGTCCATTATCAAGAGGTGAATCTAAATCTGCACCGCATACAGCTGCCTGCAAAGAACCCTGACTCTCACTGTCTCCAGAGGTTTCAATGTTCTCACTGCCATCCGCTACGATGTTTAGCCCAAATACACCAAACAAAAAAACTCATCTCGCAATTGAGGTTTCGGCACATCGGAACTTGACCCAAATACACTTTCAGCAATTTCTACCACCGCTGATTGATTAAACAGTTTGACCACCTCTTGACATCTCCTTTCCAGTTTAAAATTCTCATGGAAGATCCAGTCTCTGCATCATCCATGTTAGCTGATGCTAAATCGCCAGTTTTCTCTTGATTCAAGCCAGTCTTGCATGTTTCACTCATTTCAGAATCACGAACTTCAGATGGAGAGAGCAACTCCTGCCTAAGAGGTTCATCCATCTTTTCAGCTGACTCCACATTGGCATGTTCATCCATCTGTTCAGCTGACGCTACATTTCTAACTATTGACAAATTATCTACATCTAAACAACTCTACCCATAGTGAGGGACCCCCAACCATCAGCTCTAGCCTGTTCAATGTAATCTCCACATATCCTTTTTCACTTTCTAACAGCTCACTAGACAGCCCATCAACATCCCCAGTTCTCAGGTGCTATAGTTTAACTGCTTGACCATTGCTAACAAGAGATTTTCCATCAGACCTGCTTGTAATACTTTTTGGAGAAACAGACTCCAGCCTCTGGGGGCTGATAGAAGCCCGCTTCTGAGGTTTATCCAGTTTTTTATCCACTGTCTCATCATCATGTTTTCTCTTAATTTGTCTTTCCGGGACCAAGATTGTGACCTTGTCACATCTTCACAAGTTTTTCCAGTAAGCTGGCTCGGATGCCTCAATGATCGAGGCCATTTATATCCATCAGGGAAAAGAAAGGCAGGGAGCTGCCTCCTACGAACATGAGAAATACGAATATCCATTCCTGGTTTCCAAAAAACATATATGCTTATCTCTGGTCTGAACTCATCAGCTGTTCCACGTACATCAAATTGTTGACCTTCTTGACTACTCTCACCTCTTTCCTTTGCAAGCCCATGAAGAAAAAACAATGTGGGAATTGCTTGGACATATCTACATACTCATCCGGGTAAGGATGACACTGCAACATTCCATTTGTGCCACGCTTATCTGCATGTGAGAAAGATAGAATACTTTATGTACTGAACTATCATCTTAAAAGTCAAAATAATGGTAAAATAAGCAAAAGTGGCTCAAAGCTCAATAAACTACTCCTCCAATGGTTTACCTTCAAGGTAAGCTGTCTATGCAATGACTCCGCCCAGCCTTTCCATGCCAGCAAATCATCAATATCTGCTGAAACTATGTCATCTTGTAGATAGTTTTTGTATGCCTCAAGGAAAAGATAAGGCTCAAACAAAGCATTCCATTGAGATTTGTTTAGCTCAATCTCCTACATGAAGACAAAATTACTAAGATAGGTAATCAATAGTTCAAACTTCAATGTAGGCAGCTAGACCCTAATACAATAACCATACATTATCTCACCTCACATATTCTATTACCGTATTGGAACTGTTGCATCATAACACGAAGGGTGCTTATAGAGACATTGTAACTAGAATTCATGCAGGGTATGCAGGAGTTATTATTGGCATATGATGAAACTGATCCTGAGGATTCTTCCGAGGATCCCAGACAGGAAAGCCTAATTCATCCTCTTCAATCAAACACAACATAACAGGGTTTGGCCGCCTCCACTGAGTATATACTCTAAAAAAAAAATCAAGAAACAAGCATACTAGGTATTGAATAGGGATAAAGCTGGCACACACGTGTGACAAGAGGAGCCCAATTTACACCTCCTAGAAATCCTGTAACCTATAAACAATTAAAAACATAATATAAAAGCAAAGAAGCAAATGGAAAACAAACCAGAAATACCAATCTTACATTGGAATAAACACTGTGCCTTTTGGCCCAGAACTTCAATCATCTAAGCGTCATGTGGAAGTGCTATAAAGATGAAATGGGTTAGAAGACTGCAAAATGAGAAAAATATAAAACAAATGTGTAGTCATACAAAATATTAACCTCAACATTTGAAACGAGTTTAAGGATTTGATCAGCAACGCGGCAACCATTAAGACTTAGAACAGTTTGCTCATCAACATTATGCAGCACAGACAGATGTGAGATGTCAAGGTCATGTTGATTAGTTCACAAAGAACATAGATATCAGACACACATGAGATATCATATAAATATATACACCATAGGAACTCTTTCATAAAACTTGTAATGAAACATTATCAAACTTTTATATTGGTCGGTCCCTTAAGCAAAGTTGGCATTCAAATCTCAATCAGAAATTCTTCCAAGACCCTCCAACTCCAGGTCAACTTCATTTTGAACCCCAAACTTGCAAAATCATCCAAATATGCCTTTTTTTCAGATAAAAAGCCAGAAATCACTTCTGCCTATTGAAACTATCGAGGAAAAAAACTAATTGAAGGAACTGCTAAAAAGCTCATAAAATAGGATGTATCTATGAGTTGCAAAAAGTCAGAACTGGAGACAATATTGACCATTACTTAAGAAGGATAATGTGATATTTTAACAAAAGAATATCAGATCCGCATACCACCCTATACTTAAAAGTGACAATTAGCGATAACAAAGCAAGAAGGTTATATGGTCTAATCGACAACAAATCAAGAAAACCAAATAGAATAGCTTGCAAAATCCTTGAATATGTAAAGGAAACCATTCTTGGCCTTCACTTGAGTATAAGTGAAACAGCAGAGTCAATAAGAATGTAGAGAACTTAATAATTTTCTCCAAAAACAAAAAAAGGCACAATGAAACCAAAGTATCATTGCTCGAATTTCGTCAATAACCTAATACCAGATGACATTCTATAAAGGTACCTTTTCCTATATAAAACCTAGGGAACTTTTCTTCTCAAAAATTCAAATTGATATATCCTGCCAAAACTAGCTAAACGAGTATGCAAGATTTCAAACCAATTCTCTATGATTGCAAGGAAATGTCAGATAGATTAAAACCGAAGTAAATGAAACAGCAGTTTTAATAAAGGAATTTGGAATTCGTGCTAAGCCCTGGACGGTAAGATTCAAAAGTGAAAACGACAGCCTTTGCTTTGTACACCATCTGGTCTACATAACCCTTTGGCAAGTTAATTGCTTCACCCAAATTTGTACAATCTATAAGGAAAATAATTCACTTTTTCAGACCCTCACCAAAAATTTAAGTTTCATAAAACATCTATTACTGACGTAGAAACATGCCATATCCATCTGCGTTGCATTCTCTTTCATAATTAGTTTAATAGAAATTCAAGATTTATATCACCATGAAACCACCATAACAGGCAATTCAACTAGCTGCTAACTCAACTCATAAGTCAAACATGAAGCAATAGTCCCAGAAACGCAATGTACCAACGACTATTCGCCTTTTCCGTCATCTAATGGAAATGGGTAAACAACAAGCAAAGCAAAATTATTTGCTAATTACCTCGGTGATATGGCCAAGAACCTCATCTCTTTTCGCGGCTTCTTGTTTGCTCTCGTAAAGCCATGACTCTAAATAAAGAAAAAAAAAATCGTGAATGAAATATCCTTAAAGATATGCAATCCTTAGAAAAAAAAAAAGAATAAATTTACCTTTTCTAATTTTGTTCCGCTGAATATCAGCCTCACTTTGGGATATTGGTTTCGTGATTCGGTACTTCTTCGGAGGTTGTGATTGCTGCCGCAAAGATCGGTTAGGGCTCCGAGTATCCATCGGTTTCATCACCAAACAAACCCAATAAACGACTCCGAAAACACACAAGGTTGGATATAACACCAAATTGGTACAAATTCAAGTGACAATAATAAGGATCAAACCAATTTAACAAATAATTAAGTAACAAAATTTATATTAGAACGAAAATCGCAAGCAAAATCGGAGGAAATTGGAAAAATAAAAAGTTTTGAAGGTCTTTTTTTTTTTGAGTAAACAAAAGAGACGAACAAAAACGAACAGATCATAACCCTAATTAGTTGAAGGTACGGAAAATGTTTGGGAGATTCAACGAACAAGGTCAAACAAGGAATTTCACGGAATAGCTAATAAAAGGAAGAAGGAAGTTGCATTTAGTTACCGTTGAGGTTGTTAACCAGATCTAAAATCGATTTTAAAAAACAGTAAACAAAGACGCGCGCGCGCTCGAGAGAGGCAATATCGAGAACGCTAAGGGAGCGTTTGTTAGGATATATTTTATTTCTCCTTTTGTTTGGTTTAGATGCCTGACTAAGAACTAGGGTAAGTAATAAGATTATTATATTCCTTCACCAAAAATATCATAATATATTAGATTTTTATTATTGCTCTGGTCGTTTAGATTTAAATTTTAATAAGAATAATAATTGATTTATTTAATTAATTAAATCAATATTATTAACTAACTCGTCAAAATCAATTTAATTTAGTTAATTTCAATAATTGAATTTTTTGGATAAAAGTAATTTTACTTTTTTTTCCCTTTTGCAAACAAGTCAATATAATAATTAACTTTTTTTATTTCAACATTCTTTTATATATATTAATTATTCGTAAATCTAATTTAATTAATTTCAATCAATTAAATCAATTGTATTCAACTTTTTTTTTACATCTTTTTTAAATGGTTACTTATTAGATTTACGAGTTTTGTTTCGATTATTTTAAGAGTAGATGTAGACTTGGATGGGAATTGGGAGCGGAATAAAAGTTCCGCAGCTTCGCTTTTGTGGAGTGTCAAAGACGAAGCTTCAATGAACTTGACCCCGACCCAAACGAGGAACATCAGGCGAAATTTCAATGAGCTTGAGCCCCGACCAAACGAAGAACTATCTACACTAGCCATCAATAATAAAACTCTCCAATGAATTAGTGCGACAAATTAAAAGTTATCCATTCCATTTATTAAAATTATTTTATCAAAATATAAAATAAATTTTTCAATATTTTGTTATTTCTAAAATAATTTAATTTTTCTCAATTATGCAATAATAAATTTATAAATTATACTTTAATTTATATAAATGATAATAAATGAAATAAAAATGATAAGCAATAAATGTTAATTATTATTTATAAAAATTTATAAAATTATTACAAGATAAATGAATTTTTTTAATGAATAAGGCAATAAAAACTTTGTTAAAAAAATTAAGTTTAAAATTTGTTTGTAAACAAAATAAAATCAGAATTTTACTTGTTCCCGAAGATCTAAACCCTCTCGACAAAACATGCTATAATACAAAACCTAAAATAGCTTCCATACCATAGTTAGGTTGGGTTGATTCTTCAAGACGTCCAAAGCCTCCTGAAGGTAAAGCCTTTGACAAGTGGATGAATTCAACCGATAACTCCGCCCTCTAAACGCCACACCAGCCGCTTCGTCTTATGAGACATGAGCATCTGTTGGATATTCAATCCTTGCACAAGCAACGAGTTTATGCCTGCATTATGGGAGTCAAGGAATTTTCTCCGCATTTCGATTCATG
>JBBYHK010000014.1:4282647-4293493 GCA_038382065.1 Adansonia grandidieri | reverse complement strand
AAAAAAAAAATGAAAAAAGGAATGGGCATGCGGATGCTTGCTTAATTTGGGCGACAAATCAGATCCAGGAATTAGTGGATAATCTCTCGGCCAATTTTGTCTTAGTCCCCCAAGTCAGGAGACCAAGCAAATGGAAAATGGGTACCTTTGCGTTGGGTTAATAATATTTCATTGTTGATTTTTTTATCACCTAAAATTCAGATTTATGCAGCGTGGCTTGGGTGAAGGTTTCCTTTGTAAATAGTTAAGTTTCTACTATTTCAAATAATAGAAATACAAGTTGGGTTCTGATTAAACCATTTTTATTTCAATTCCAAAAAATAAAAAAAATTCACTTTCATATTTTGCTATATATTATAGTTTATGAATCAAAATCAGTAGCTTCTATGTATTCTTGGGCCGATAGGCCCAAAATAAAACATACAATTATGCAAGAAAACTATATCCCATATTAAATATAAAAAAATAAATGATAAAAACATCAAAAAAATACAAATGCTTTGTGCAATCATACTAAGTTTCGAGCAACATCAATAACCTTGTGCAATCATACAAATGCGTTCAAAACTTGTGCTTGAACTCTGTGTGACTGACAAATTCAGAAATCAAATACTATTACTTGGGTCAAAGAACTTAATTGGGGGTCCTTTTTTTTATATATAAATAACAAATTCACCTGTGGTTTACTGTTAAATTTTACTAAGCTTTTTGTTTGTGTTGTATTGCATTTTACTATTTAGCATCATGCTTCTATTTTAATTTAATTTTTGATTAAAAATTAGTGATAAAGACATATTAGAATTTGCTTCACAGTCATCAAATCACAGTCAACATTGTATCTTAGTAAGAATTTTATTTAAAATAGCAAAAAAAAAGTAAAATATTACATTTAAAAAAAATAAAAAATGATATATATATTTTAATTTTTTTTACTTCGTAAATTTGAACCGAATCGGATTTGCGGGTGGGGAGAAGGTTAAACATAGATAGAGATAAAAAGAGGTAAAAGAAAAAGAAAAGGAACGGAAGCGAAATCGTTGGTTGTTACTCTCTAATTATTTTCAGCGTCACAAAAGCCATGAGCTGAATAAATCCGTCGCCTCTACAAAAAAGAATTCAAGATCCAACGTTCCGCCTCTTAAATTCTCTCAGATCTGCGCCGTCTTGTTGATTTTATCGTGCATTTTCTTCGAACAGCTTTTTTTTTAATCTTTTTTGTTAGATCCGCGATGGATTTCATGAAGGTCTTCGATCAGACGGTTCGCGAAATGTAGGCTTTAACCTCTGTTGTGCGAGATTTTGAATCAGAATTTCATATATTACCGTTTATCATCAAACATTAGTTGATTTAATTTGTTTTATTCTTTTGTTCTATCAGAAAGAGGGAGGTGAATCTAAAGGTATTGAAGGTTCCAGAGATCGAGCAGAAGGTGAGATCAATTGCAATTTAATGTTTCTTTGAATGCTTGTTGCCTGGAGAAACGCGCTTAAGAATTGATCAGTTGTTATTAGATTCATTTAATTTGTTTGGAAAGGAAAAGAGTAAGATTATAATTTGGTGTATAAAGTAGAGATATTGACATAGATGAGTGTAAAATAGAAATGCTTGTAGGAAAATTAGAATGCCGTTACCGAAAGAATGGGATTCATTTTTGAAACAGAGGTTAATGATATGATCGAAAGCTGAGGTTGCAGTCCCTTTTTACTTTATACTTTATTGTTTTTGATCCATGCTGAAAGATATCATACTTAATATTTTACTTGATCTTTCGGATTATAAGTTCTAGTTTGGTATTGAAATTCCCTTCCTTCAATTTGGGTTGTGATTAGTGGTGCAAAATGAATTGCCTTTTTACTTGTGAGTCGTAACCAATGTTTCGATCTGCCGTGCTTTGCTTTTATCACGGAAATGGTCAAAGTATATGATGTTGCACCAGATTCAGACTTATGATTTTCCTGGTGGTGAAATTTTATGGTTTTATGTTACTATGAAAATCTATGCAGTGGGTAATGATTAAAATGTGTTGCAGTATGTATAGTAATACCGTTAGTTATTCTTGTAATACTTTAGTTAACATTTGCAGTGCATTAAATTTTTTTATATTAAGATTAATCTGGTTACATAATTTTTAAGGCAAATGTATGCAGGTACTGGATGCAACAGATAATGAACCATGGGGTCCTCATGGCACTGCATTGGCAGAAATAGCACAGGCCACAAAGAAATTGTAATTATCAACTTTTGGTCATGTTTTCTTTTTCATTTTGTTTTGTGTCTTTTCTCTGGTATTGGTTTTTGGAAGATACCTCTTGCTTTATAATTGAATGTGCTATCATATCTTGCAGCACTGAATGCCAGATGGTTATGGGTGTTCTTTGGACAAGACTTGGTGAGACTGGAAAGGACTGGCGCTATGTCTACAAGGTATGTGTATTCTGCCTAACCATCTAATATGGTTGAAACGTGATACGTATTTCCAACCCTTGTTGGCTTATCAGCCTTTTCATGCCTTGAACATCTGAAACCATTTCTCTACCAGGCATTGGCTGTTATTGAGTATTTAATTTCTCATGGATCTGAACGCGCAGTTGATGACATAATAGAGCATACGTATCAGATCTCTGTAAGGCCTGAACCCCTATATTTTCTGTGAGTTGCGTTTGCTCAGTTTATGTTGTAAAGTTGAATTTCTCTAATATACCACTTCCGCTATTTGTTTTGCATTTCGCAGTCTCTCACAAGTTTTGAATATGTTGAACCAAGTGGTAAAGATGTGGGAGTCAATGTCCGGAAGAAAGCAGAAACAATAGTGGGCCTTTTAAATAATAAAGAAAAAATACAAGAAGCTAGGAACAAAGCTGCTGCAAACCGTGACAAGTAAGTTTATTCTCAGGAAGTGGAATCGTATGCTTGCTTGTAGCATTTTCATTGACTAAACTGTGTCTGTTACTATTTCTAGGTATGTTGGCCTGTCATCAACTGGCATAACTTATAAATCTAGGGCATCCTCATATAGTAGTGGTGGCGGGGATAGGTATGGAGGCCTAAGTAGCACAAGAGAAAGTGACAGCTATAGAGACAATTATAAAGAAAAGAACCAATACGGAGAAGAGAAGTTTGATACGGATACCTATGGGAACTCACATCGAGGGAATGCAAGAGAGAGCCAAGGGAATTCCTCAAAGGAGTCTAGACATCATGACAGGTTTACGTCTTACACTTTGCATTATTAGTTGCAAATTCTTAAATAATTAGTGCAGACTATGACTTGGATTTATACTGCTATCTTTAAGTTGGAGAAATTTTCTTGGGCATGTCCATTTCCATTGATTGTTGTTAATCCATTCATTTTAAATGATGGTTCCTTTTTTCGCAATTCATAATACCTTGATTATGGAAGTTCAAGCTCTATTACTGTAACATGTTGATCTTGTTCACACACATGCAAACCCTTACACGTATACCTATTTATAGTTTTCAACTCTTTTTCCCCTTACTTGGCCCTGCCTTTTCTTAAAAAATCACATATTGTAATGTTTGTTTGCAGCAAGGATCCAAAGAATAAATTCTCCTCAAAGTTGAGTGATTCCAATAAATATAGTCAAAGAACAAGCACCCCTTCAAATAATTATGACAATGATTTTGATCCCAGAGGAACGTCCAGTTCTAGTAAGAAAAAATATTCATCTCTTTAGTTGAGAATACTTCTTCAGATGTTTTCTTTTTATCAGTCAAACATAACTCCTATTTCTTCTAGTTCATTTTGTTAAGGACAGGCCTACGGTTCGTTGAAAGTGTGCTCCTTCCACTTCGGCAATAGTTTTTATATAGTTTGTGTTAGACCAATACATTTTTTATTATTCTTTTGGCAGAGCCGGTGGCTGGAAGTTCTAATCAAGTGGATCTGTTTGGACCTAGTTTGATTGATGACCTCTTTGACGCACCAGCATCAGTCACTATGGAAAAGTCTGCTATGAATACTGATTCAGCAGAAGTTGATCTATTTGCTGATGCAACTTTTATGTCAGCACCAACCAAAGTGGCTCATGAATCAAGTCCTCAGGCACAGGTCAGACCTTTTTTTTTCTTTTATCTTAATCTTTGGAAATGCAAGAATGAATCATTGTAGCTATTCCAATCAAATTGACTTCAAGAAAGTAGTGGTCTATTTCGTCTTCTCAACAGATGTAAATAACTAGCTTATCATGTGATATGAAATTCAATATAATGTTGTTCCTTTAATCATGAGGAGCTGACATTTGTTTCTTCTTCCCCTTTTCTCATTTGTGCAGCAACAGGTTGATCTATTTGCTTCCCTGCCTGCCATTAAACCTGCAGCCTCAACAACTGTTGACCTCTTTGCCGCCAATGATCCAGTTGTGCAACCAGACATCAAGGTAACAGACTTTGTGCCAGCAAATGCTAGCATTGTGATCCACTTGTTGCTGTTCCACTGAAAGCAATGATATATTATGTCTTTTTAAAACAGATATGGCTAACTTACAATGTAACATTTAAATTAAATATACTGTTGTCCCCTTACCTTAAACTATTGGATGAGAGGGTCAGCTAAATGTCTGAGCCTAATGGTCTCTTATGGTCAGTTTGCAGTCAAGCAGCTTTAGTAGTTGGAGAAGTAGATGTCCCTTTAATCTTAGAAATGGTTTTCATTTGAGCATGGAGAGTACTAACATATATATGGATGTGCGTGCGTGCATGTTTGTATTAGTTGGATATCATAGTGGTATATGACTAGCTAATGAAGGAGGTGGCTCATATCCTTTATTCATGAGGAGCTGAAATCTGCTTCCTCTTTCCCTTTTCTCATTTGTGCAGGAACAGGTTGATCTATTTGCTTCCCAGCCTGCCATTACTCCTGCAGCCTCTCCAGCTGTTGATCTCTTAGCCACCACTGTTCCAGTTGTGGAACCAGCCATGGCAGCGAACTTTGAGCCAGCAAGTGCCAACATTGTTGATCCATTTGCTTCTGTTCCACTGAACAATTTTGATGGATCTGACATTTTTGGTTCATTCACGACTCATTCCGATTCAGCTTTGAAAGAACCAACACAAAATCCCACCAACGATGGAAACCTTAACAACATACACTCGGAAGTTCCTCAAAAGAAGGATACTTTTCAGGTGAAGTCTGGAATTTGGGCTGATTCACTGAGCCGTGGAATAATTGATCTTAATATAACTGCTCGTAAGTTCTATCATTATAGTCTCTACTCTTTGCTTATTATAAATGCATGCGTGTGTATTTTGAATCGTTATTGACTGTAGCATTTCATTTGAAACCTTGCAGCCAAAAAGGTTTCACTGACAGATGTCAGCATAGTCAGCGGATTGAGTGATGTAGATGAAAGAGAGAAAGGACCTCCGACTTCATTTTATATGGGTAGAGCAATGGGGACCGGCTCGGGTCTTGGTAAAACTGGGCTCGCATCTACTACACAGGCAACTGCCGAAGATGATCTATTCTCAAATCTCGGCAGTCAACAGTATCAATTCGGTAGCTTTAAGTAGTTTTGTTCATTTTCCCCTAGCATTTTTTTCCTACCTGGAAAATTAAAAAAAGAAAAATTATACAACGTGTCGTGCAATTCGGTATGCTGGTTTTGAACCCTTCTATTTCTATAGTAAACTCCCCAGGAAGTCTGGAAATCTTTCCATTGGAACATTTGCATGTTAAGTGTTGGTTTTAATATTTGATTCAAGTTGGTGGCATATTTTTGTTATTCACATTACCCTGACAAGCAAATTAGCATTGCCTGAATCAAGGTGTATAAAACTTCACATAAAAAAGTATAACTAAAAATCCTTACATACATGAAATATGTTAAAATTTTAAATAAAACATATACTATGTTTTGTGTTTATTAAATGCGTCTATTCCTATCATGTTCAAAATTGTTGATCTCTGTAAAAGTTATATATATATATATATATATTTGCTTAGGATGATGAATGAGTTGTTTAACCATGGCTTTCCCCGGATGGACCATCGTTACTTCCATTTTTCATGCTCTAAACCTGGCCGCCTTTTCATCGTCAGTTTACCACAGAAATATTCTTTTCCGGAACACAAATCATGTGCATCTAAAGCCTCCCTCCAATAAAAATATTGTTCAGCAATCAGATCAAAGCAGTACTGACTCAGACGGCAAACAGTGATCGCTATACATAATAATAGGGAAGGTCAGGCAAACACAAACATTTTAGGGAGTTTTAAGATCTCATTTTGATAACAGTTTTACTTTACGAGAAGCCCTAAAAAAGACGGTCTATCAAATATCAATCCATCATTCTTCCCCTCAGCATGGCTTCAGCTTTCCTCACCTCCTTCACAGGTCCTATGATGAATACCTGCATATTAAACAAAGAAACCCAAACATTGGGACAGCTCAATCATGGAAGATAATATAGTAAGTCAAAGTTAATGTACCATTCCAAACTCAGAGCTTAACTTAAAAGACTCATGCAACCACATTTAAGAGGTAACATTCAGTAAGTTTGAGGGTCAAATTCAACATGTACAACCCTCTCTTATCCCGAGCTGAGGCTTCCTTTGTATTAATAAAAGTTCATGTACCATAAAAAAAAAAAAGGGAAAATGACATGTAACAGCAAGGAATTATGGCAAGGTGATTCTTTAATATCTCAATTCTCAGACTAACCTTGTCCGGTGGACCCTTGGCACCCCCAAAAAGTATTTCCGCACTGCAAGAAAATGACCATGTAATTATAAGTAAATTAAAATTGTAGGTACAAACCCAATGGAGACACAAATGCAACGCACGTGTTTGTTTGGACAAGAAGAGATACATACTTGCAAGACTCCTTTATTGACAAGATTGAAGACCCTTTTCTTCCAATAACACGTCCCATCTTCCCTTGAGGAACGTCCAGAATAGAAAGTATTTCTTCCTCAGGAGTATTCCCCTCCGTTATTAAGTTATCTACAAAAATAAAATCTCAACCTTGGTCAGTATCCAAAAGAAAGTGCAACATTTTTACTAGCATTGTGAAAACAATTTTTCCCTGTCGCTAATAAATAATGCAAAGTTCAGTACAATTACGAATATAGTTTGCAACTCAAATGCTTTCATAATACCCACTATCAAACCAGATGAGAAATGCCATTCTCTGTTAAACCATTACATTCATTAAAATTTCTAAATATATGTCACATGTTTAAAGTTCAAAGAATGGAATCAACTTACCAGGAATTTATATGGAGATGCGTGGTATGTACGAAAATTGTGCAAGTGCATGTGTGAATAAGTGAGACATGAATATAATACTGGATCTAGTAGCTTAGTGACTTAATTAATATCTTTCTCCTGGACTCTTAACAAGAAATAAATAATTATAATACAGTGATTATAAATATAAGAACCTGGAATGGGTGGAACAGGTGGCCAATCAGCATAGTTATTATCATTGATGCAGAAACATCGGCAATACAATGCTCCATGAACTGCAAGGTACCATAAGGATCGTTCATTAAGTTTCTTCATCATCATGTGGTAGATGTATAGAAGAAACCGGACATCATCTGTAGCTGCACGGACCATCAGCTCAGATAATGGTCTGTAAGTCCAAAACTTGGGATCCTGCACGTAGACAAGACAAAAGTTGAGTTAATATTAACAGATGAAGCATTTGCATATGCACAAAACTTTATCAAGAAAATAAGAAATTTTCATTATGGATCTACCTCATGACCAATAACCAGGCAATTTTTCAAATCCATTTCAGTGATATTGCCAAGCTATTGTTAGATAGGTCTTGTTCTATGTAACACATTTTCAAATAAAACTTCATTTGAGAAGTGGCAAGCAACTTGCTACCCTTCCTGGCTAGCTAGATGGGATCGAAGCTAGAAAGAGCGCTGTGTACAAAGTGAATAAAGAAGGAGAAGCGGGAAACAATGATGTACAAATGAATGCTAATGTTCCAGCCAGCTACTTATTAAACCAGGATATCAAGCATGCTGACTTCCATGCGATGCATAACTTTAAATAGGAAAGTAATACCCAAATGCTTTCTGAATCCAGAAAAAATTACAGGGTATTACTTTTACTCCAAAAGCTCCAGCCATCTAACTAAACCAATTTTATGTAAGTGATAAGGTGTTTATACTAACCTGCCTAAGAAGGAGACGAACCTCTTCCTTTTCCTGATAAGATATGCCTACATTTAAAGTATCAAGGCATAAATCAAAAGTCAAAACAATGCAGATAAGGAAGTCAAACTTTGCCCGTTTAAAAGTAGCATATAGCACATTCAGTTTCAAATAGCATAAAAATTACTAAAACATAAATACTATGCCATGCAAAGTCTTCGATGTAAGTTTGGAAAGGATTTAAAAGAAACCAAAAAACAAAAAAATGTGAGTATCCAGCGTGGTAATAATAAAGCAATACTCTTTGGCTCAACGGTAAAAAAAGCATACTGCTGAGGGACATCAAAGGAAAATCCAGAAAGGATCTTTCAAGGCAATTAATAATACCTATTTCTAAAAGCCAGTTAAGATAACACTTGAAGATTTCTTAAGTGAAAAATATATTCAGTTAGTGCAGTTAAGGTGCAGAAAAAAGTTCGATGACCATAATTAATTAAATTCAAATGGATACCAGGACATATAAATACCACAATAGCGTGGATCTGCAAGGAGGCCAACAAATGATATGTAGTCATCCTTCAATCTTGTCCGTCCTTCTTGCTCCTCTATAAGAGAATAAGCAATCTGCGGGGCAAAAAAAATGAAGAAAAGAAAAATAGGTAATGTCGCATTATTTAATTAACCCTTATATGATTTTGGACAATATTGGAAGCAAGCAAGAATAAGCAACTTCAAGATTCAAGCAGTGTGTTTTCAAATGCCTCTAGGTTATGGAAGTGAAGGAATGCCACAAGCACTTAAAAGCATGAATTAAAAGAAAAGAGAAATGAAATCTCAAGAATTAGGAAAAACTTAAAATGATAACTAGATTGGCTTAAATCCACCAAAGGATTTTAAAATTGGAGTACCCACAAAAGTTAAAATTGAAAGAAACATAAAAAAAAATAACTAGTATGTTTACATGCATTAAAAGTTTGCCATGAATAAGTCCTCAAGCTCATAAAGGATGCTCACCTGGGTGTCCATAACATTGTGTAACTTAATGCCAAATTGAAAGTACAATGCCTGTAAAGTAAGAAGAGACTCAAATTGGCCATAACGCATACCAAATGCGCCAATGATTCAAAATTAAAATGAAAAACAAATAAACACCTCGCTATCTCGTTTGCAATCGTGAATAACTTTTGTGATATAACTAGACTCAAGTGCAGGCTTACAGGCTTTCATAAGCACCTCTCCACCCTCAATGGCATCAACCAAATATATAGCATCCTGAAATGCAAGCTGCCAGAAAAAAAAAAAAAAAAAAAAAAAAAAAAGGTATCTGTCAAAAATCTTAGAAAAGCAATAGCACACGAAAGTTAAGGCATTTCATTTTAAACTAACAGAAACAAAATACACCGACTATGAAATGAAGACCATAGTTCTTCGTAAGGTATATCATCATTATTCAGTCAAGCTGAATAATTTGTGCCAAACAGTCATTACTCATTAGAACTAAAGTTAACCTGCATAATACAAAGAGTGCCATGGCGACAAAGGTCCACACCCTCGCAGTCAAAACCTACGACCAATTGCCTATCCGGCGAAGGGTTCAGGAACTCCACCGGAAGCTGAGAAGCATCGGTCACTATATGGATAGGAACCGGAGGAGCTTCATTGTCAAATGGATTGCCACCTGCAACACATTAGTCAAATCATCAAAATTAATACTAATCCACAACAAATTCAGTTAAAAACAATCAATTAAAAAAAAAAAAAGGAACAATGAAAAATAAGTGATCTGAACTGACTTTACATTTATTCTCTTCGCCTAAACCCGCCGATCGAAATCAATTAGAGCAATAGATCAAAAATCAAACGGCAGATAATACACGAATATAAAGCTAAATTTAAACTAAACATTAAAAGATCCCAATAACAAACTTAAATTTTAACCAGAAAAAAAAAAGTTCAAAGCGATAATTTAAAAATAAAAAAATTACGAAATTAAGTACCCGAGTCAGAAGGGAGAGGAACGTAAGTGTTATGAGAAGGAGGATGGTGAGAGGAAGCCATGCGATCGGACCATCCAAGCAGATCGATTCTTTTCTTTTTCCTTTTTCCGCCTTCAATCTGAAGTTTTTAACTCGATTATTATTATTATTATTTAACCGTGGCTGGCTTTTTCGCTGAAAGGATTTTCTTTCTAAACCTGATGAGCTGGAGATGGTACTATTACACAATTATGTAACGACTTCCGTCTTTTTTTTTTTTTTTTTTTTCGCCACGTTATCTGGTTTTCAGGTATTAGTCGGGAAGAAAATGCAGAAATGTTTATATAAAAATATAAATTTTAATATTATAAATATTTAATATCAAAATTTTTAAATGTTTACTAAATAAAATATATATAAATATTAAAAATATATAATTAATCATAATTAATCAAAGTTCCCTAACTTAATGTAATAAACGTGATTTTATTTTAAATGAAATTATAAAAAAATGAAATGACATAAATGCATTTAAAGTTTATTTAAAAAATTACATAATTGAACAAATTAAAAAGGAAAATAACATCATTACTGACAAGTATATGTTAGTACTAATAGATGTTGAACGTTACAAGCCGATATAATAAATATAAATCAACATAAAAACTAAAACACTATGATATTAGTAATGTTTTGGGTTATCTCAAAACTTGTTAGTATTGATCAATATAGCACTGA
>JBBYHK010000014.1:4223594-4282547 GCA_038382065.1 Adansonia grandidieri | reverse complement strand
ATGTATGACGTAAATTTTTCTGATATGAATAATATTTTATGAAATGAAAACAAACATTATAAAATGTATTTATGGTTTGAACTTGTAATCTTCGCATAAAAAACTTAATTAAAGTAGAATACAATTTTTGACTTATGATTTTGGGAATAGCGCATCAATTTTTTTAAGTTCGTTCTTAAAAGTTTTGCAATGTGATAAAAATAATTACAATGGGTTCAAATTCTAGACCTTTTTGGATAAATGTTTTTACTTTAGTTTTCATGGGATAAAAAAAAAACAAAATCGTTTATCAAAAGAGATCTTAATTAGAGTGGTTTACGATTTGATTTTTGAATTAATATATATAAAAAAATTTTAAACTTGTTCGCAGCATTTATGCAACTACGATCTGTGGAGGGGTTAGGTAAATAAAAACATCAGAAATTAGGAGGAATCAGAATCAGATACAAAGATTACTTTGCGCCTTTGCCGTGGAAGTGGAACCATCAATTTATTCTCTGGCAATATCAAATTTGGTTCTATTCTTTCTTTATATTATCTATTTATTTATTTATTTATTTATCAGGGGTTCTCTTTGCTGTTGGCTTTTCTTCCAGCTGTTTGGCACAAAGAGTAGGATGACACGTGGTCAATAATAAATGGTCCACGTCGGTTTTCAAAAGTGTCGCACTAAACCTTTTGGTTAAGTTTAATGGACGTGGGCCCTATCGCAAAAAGCAAGCACACATAATATAATGGGGCACCCATTTACGACGTGTACGATTAGCACATAATTGTCAATCGGAATTTTCATTAAAAAAATTAAAAAGCTAATATTAACGATTGTACACTGTTAAAAAAGTTTTTTAAATATAAATTAAATTAAATTTTTATTTTTGTGAATACTTTGATGGGGGGAATGAGTAATTTATAATTTTATATTACATTTTAATAAAATTTGAATTTTGAGACTTATCATAGTTTTTTTTTATTAGTACGTACATTTCTTTAATTTATATATTTCATATTTTTTAAAATAAAAATTCAGTATTAAATCAATTAAAGTTTGATTTTTGTATAAAATATTTTAAAAATAAAATTTTAAATGAATATAAGGCATGTAATCTGAAAATAGTTTATGAAAAAGATTAAATTTAAATAAAATTTAAAATATTAAATTAAAAAAATTATCTAATTATTAAAATAGGAAAAGGCTTAAGAAAAAAGACTTTATTATGGGATACGGTTGCGCAAGCAAAATCCAAAGTGGGGGAAAGGGTATTTTTGCCCAAAAAAAAAAAAAAAAAGGAAGAAAAAACCTCAATGGTTAAAAAACGCATATGGATAAGAATGGATGGGCCAATAATGGTGAAGGGTAAAATATTAAATATCTATGGTTCTATCCAAAGTGGGTCCACTGTCCAGCGCTTTTCCCTTTTTTTTTTCTTTCTCAGACCAACCGTGATCTTCACTCGGTCTTCATCTTCTTCTTAGGAATCCCTAAATAAGCCTACTACTTTTCTAATTTGCATCTCCTTTTCACTTTTTTTCGAATCTCTTCTCTCTTCTATATCTACTATCCCCTTTTTGGTTTTTTACCCATCAGAAGTTCCGAACCATCGTTTTATTTCCTCCTATTTCCATATATTTCACTTTTCTTTTTTTCCCCCCTTTTCTCAGTTTCAGTTAAAAACCGCCATTTTCCAAACTGGGTAGTGTCTGAATTCTTGTGAAAAAAGATCCAGTTTGACATCTGGGTATTTGCCAATTTGGGTTTTCGAGACTCAGGTTACGTGTTGAAGCCCTTTGTTCTTGTGAAAATTGTCGTTTCTTTTTCGGTCAAAACCAACAATTTTGCTTTATGGGTTTGTTGATACTTGATTTTTTTAATGGTGGGTTTTAATTTTAGTGGTCTGGTTCCTAGGATCTCTGGGTGAATTTTATATTCAAGTGAGTTCTGGTAATTTTTTTTTTTTTTGGGTTTAATTTTGAGTGAGAAAACAAAATAATGAAGAGAGGGAAAGATGATGACAAGATTATGGGGCCTATGTTCCCTAGGCTTCATGTTAATGATACAGAGAAGGGAGGGCCAAGAGCTCCTCCAAGGAATAAGATGGCCCTTTATGAGCAGCTCAGTATTCCTTCACAGAGATATAGCCCTGGGGTCTTGCCTCTTAACCCGAGTAATACAAGTAGTTGGGTTTCTACTGGTTCCTCAAGCCAGGTATTTTACTGCAATTTATCTGTCTCTTTGTTGTTCTTATTGGTTTACTATGGATTATTCCTTTATTTATGTTGATTTTTTTTTTATACATCTGTTGGGGTTTGGTAAGGGATTAGCTGACATCTGGGTTTTTTCTCCCCTCGTAGAATCATCTCTTAGTTAAATTTTATCCAATTGGAACATGAATTATAGTAGTTTTATGGGCGTAGTTGGTGGTTTATACTATCTTTGATTGCTATAACTGACTGATATTTGCAGGGGATAAGCCATGAAAGGAAAATGGTTTTCCCATCTCGTGTGTCTCCTTCGACATCCGCTAATCTGGCTGAAAAGTTTCATACTCGCCATCTTGGGGGAGTAAGTGTAAATGCTCCTTTGCCACCCGTTGAACAGAGAAAGAAGGTCAGAGATGAAGATGATTTCATGGTTCCTGTATTTGTTAACCCAGAGACAGGTCAACAACATAATAAAACTAAGACAGGTCAACAGCATAATGGGGAAAAAGTCACTCCCTTGACCCGAACTTATTCTGGCCATCAAATGGGGCTCCAAAATGTTCGTGATAAGGATCCAAGTAGGAGTAGCTCTTCCGGTGTCAATTTAAGAAAAGAGGTTAGAGACCAGAATGAAGAGAACTCAAAATTGTGCTCAAGCAGAGAGCCATTAGTAAAAACATCTGCAGACTTATCAACAAGGGAAAAGATTGATGGACATGTTGAAGAAGCCAATGTGTCTCCTGATGAAGATTGTGGAGAGTGTCCTGCATCTATACCGAGCAGATCACGTGAAAATGATGCTTGTTTACTACAAGATTTCAGAGCTGGCAGAGAACCAGCTGGTAATGGATGTATTGATGGTGCTGATTTGATGAGAGATATTGGTGAGGAAGTTTTTCCCCGGCAGAGAAGCATGTCTTATTCAGAGGGGAATCACAGCTTTCCTGATGAAACTACTAATGACAGTGAAAGCTATGGAGACAAGGCAGATGGCTCACTACAGTGGGCAAATGGAGATAAAAGTGATGATGTCTCTGAGACCTCCATGGTGGATTCTATATCAGGCGTGGATATCTCTCCTGATGATGTGGTGGGAATAATAGGTCAGAAGCATTTCTGGAAAGCAAGAAGGTTAATTGTCAAGTAAGTGTTTGTTATTAAGTATGAGTCTTTGATTTATGTACCTTTATATATAATAGCAAAACTGTCCAAGCTTTATGCTTTTGAAAATGAGAGGATGGCTAAAGTTAAGCATGCTCTTAATGAGAAACTTTTTAGGTCCTTTAGGAGGAGGGGTGAAACATGAAATCTAGTCTATATTAGATGATTCAGTGCACATTGCCTGTACCAATGGTGAAATTCTTTTCCCAATATTTGACATGCAGGTAGAACTCTTGAGATTGGTCACTTTAGGATTCAGTGCTCTCGGGACATTGAAAAGAATTTTATAGACTTGTACATGCAAATATGACAACTATGAAATGGTCCATGTTATATGTTCATTGAAATATGATTGAATTATATATTACTATTAGTTTGAATGTGATTTATATGTTCTGAGGGTTGTTCTATTTATTTCTTGAGTATATTTTCTCTTATTACTGTTTGAAGCTGTAACTTTTTGGTCCATGGTTGTTATTTAGTAGGGATAAAAGCACTGCTTTTTAGTGATTATGAAAATGTAGAGTGATGCTTCCCCTTCATTTATTTATTTATTGTGCGTGCATGTTTTTGTTTTTTTGAATTAAAAAAACAATAATAATAGGTGATTACTGATTACTTTATACACTTTATGAGTTCTAAATATTTCCTCTAGGTTGACACTACAATTGGACATTGACTAAGGCCCTTTCTAGTTGTTGTCACAAGTTAAAATTGCCTTTAGTTTGTTGAATGCAGTTTGGATAAGTAGTAGTAGGAATTAGCATAAATGCTATCTTGTGGAGAGTACTATATATGGCTTTGATGGAGGGGGAGAATTTATGATCTGGATTACTGGGATTGCTCCCAAAGTGGCAATTTTGTGTCAGAGCCCCTCAATAACATATTAACCGTGGATCATCTTCCAGCAGGGAGAGGGCTATCCTAATTTGTGCAAGGCATCATCCGAGACAGCGGAACTCCTATTATTCATTGTCTGCTCATCTGCATTTGGGATTTATTACTGTCTCGGTTTGGTGCTGCTTTCTTCCCTTTTTGATCCTGAGAATTTTTGCTTCCTTGGCAATCAAGGGCTTGGAGCTGGAGAACATGCAGCGCAGTTTATGCTTGGGGCCTCAGAGGTGGTGAACTAGGGAATGTTCGAAAATTTAAAAGGTGGTGATGGATATTATGGCGGAAGGAATGTTATCTAGCATGGTTTCTTGGTTCTGTGGTGAAGATTTATGTGGAATTGGGATCTATAAGCAGAACTTAATATTACAATTTAGTTTAATGGTTCCGTCCTATGTACAGCTTCTCTTGTACGCTTTCTGATTTTGGTGCATTATCTATATACTAGAAAATATCTCTTTGTGTACATACATTTTAAGTTGAAAATATTCTATTTGCAACAAACGCGTGTCATTTTAGCTTTAATTTTATTGTACTGAAGCTAAATGTTCTGCATTTGGCCTGCTTCAATGATGACATTGCAAGAATTTCTTAATTGCCTTTATTGCTAGCTTTGAGATTAATTATTTCATTGTTTTCTCTGATGTAATGCTACGATATTTGTTTCATGATATTGCCTTCCTCTGTTTGTTGGATTCTGCTTTAGCATCCTAAATGCTATGAAGTTCATAAGGTATGTTTTCAATAGCGATGCCATTATGGAGCTAGGAAGAGGTTTCACCCCTCAATGAAACTGAAGGAGGTTTCTGTCGTTAAGGAATCAGAAACCACCCTTCCCTAAAGCAGAGAACGAGGATTTGAGGAGAATCATAGATTTCTACCCTTGTTAACCACTTTAGTCAGTTTGCCCTCATACGAAGCATCTTATGTGCGTGTGTGTATATTAATCTTTTCAAAATGATGCCATCCAGTTGATATTCCCCATTCACCTGCCAGCGATTATGTTTGTTAAAACTGTAATATTATGACCTCTGCAATATTTTCTTGATCACCTCCTGTTACTCTCTACAGTCAGCAAAGAGTATTTGCAGTACAAGTGTTTGAGTTGCATAGACTGATTAAGGTAAGGTGGTCCTTGACCCTGTGTGGTACTTTCTACTGGTTCTCATATCGATAGACGCACACGCACACGAACACATGTATATACTGTCAAATTGCTGAATGCTTCGGTTGAAACAGGTTCAGAGACTAATTGCTGGATCCCCGCATCTTTTGCTTGAGGATACAGCATACCTGAGCAAACCTTCTTTCAAAGGCTCTCCTGCAAAGAAGCTTCCACCAGAGTTTACTATAACACCGCTGCCACACGCTAAGCGCAAAGATGAATCTGAGAAGCCAAGTCATAAAATGGAGTGTTCAGCAGAAAATGCGGTTGGTAGGACATCCCTCTCTTCAGTGAAAAATGCTAGTCAGCCTTCAAATTATGGGCCTTTCCTCGGAAATCCACCACCTGCACCAGTTAACGGTGATAACAAAATTAATCCTTGGTGTTTCCATCAGGTTCCTGGGCACCAGTGGCTGGTTCCTGTCATGTCCCCTTCTGAAGGACTGATATACAAGCCCTATCCTGGACCTGGATTCATGGGATCTGTTTGTGGAGGATGTGGTCCTTTTGGACAAACTCCAATGACTGGCAACTTTATGACTTCACCTTACATGGTTCCTGCTCCTCATCAAGGAATCGGGGTTCTACCTGGCTCCCCTCCAGTTGGTCACCCTTACTTTCCACCTTTTGGGATGCCAGTCATGAACCCGACATACTCAGGTTCTGCTGTGGAACAAGTGAACCAATTTGCTGAACCTGGTTCCCATGCCCAAACTGGCCAGTTATCTGGAGGTGGAGCTAACTTTAACATGCAACATCAAAGTTCATGTAATTTGCCCAGCGAGAAGAATGCTGCTGTTTCTCATGTCATGAAGTTCCAGGCATCTAAAGACACTGAGCTACAGGGCAGTACAGCAAGTAGTCCTGGTGAGAGAGTGCAGAGAGGTGGGGTCAATAGTGCTGCTGAAGCAAAAGATGCACTTCCACTTTTCCCTACGACTTCAACTGTTCCAGATGTAGCCTCTCAGCCTCATGAAACCAACCAGAGTACGAGAGTGATAAAAGTTGTTCCTCATAATCCGAGATCAGCTACTGAATCAGCAGCTCGTATCTTCCAATCTATACAAAAAGAGAGAAAACAATTTGATGCAGTTTAGCTTGTTTATATCGAACAAAGTACTACTGGCAAATGATTCGAGACTCACCTAGCTGGGGTGTAGTGCTTGGTAATTCTCTCTGTACTTTTTGGTAATGATTCTGTAACCTTTCCCTACTAAATTTTCTATTTTATGAGTCTGGTTATAGGTTGTTCGAAATATTGCAAGGCAATGTAGCATGAATCTGTTGTCTCTTCAATACTTAGTTATGAACTCATTTTAGGCAGATTCAAGACCCTTTTAATGGGGAAGATAGCTTCTGAATATGTACTTTATAAATAGCTATCTGACAGCTTCTTTTTGTGATTTCCTCGTCTCTAGTGCATTTGCTGGTTTCTTTTGTGATCTCATTTTGAAGACACAAATAATGAAAATAAAACTATAATGCTAAGCAATTGTGTTTGCTAAATGATAGAAGCAATGAAACATGCGTTTACCTAATAGAGCTTCTGAAAATCTTCATTTCCCATGGCTGTCTTGGTGTGGAGGAGTTTTCGTCGCTGTTGGGCTATAATTGTAAACTTCTCGCCATTCAACCAATGTTGAACTGCGTTTCGAATATAACATGAGGCCTCCAGCAGGCCAATATCCAGCGTTAACATCATCCCCAAATCTTAGCCACCAATTGCTTGTTTTTGGATCCTGAAGTCAACAATTCAAGTTCGCGTAAATGAAGAATAATAAACCAATGCTCAAACTCAAAGGATCACCATCGAAGAAGAAACAGTGAAAAGCTAATGCTACCGTGTATACATGCCAACAGTTGATATGATACTATCTGGGATGGTTGGAGGTGATGGTCGTTGTGCAAGGCCTATAGCACGAGAACAAGTCAAAGGGGTGTTAGAATTGTGACTCCGAATTTATTCTGATGCTTTAGTCAGTTAAGTATTCTAGGGTAAGGAAAAAAAAGTAAGAACGCAAGGAGAAGCCTGGTGGTGAAGATGCTTGCTTGGAATTTCCTGGCCTCTTTTTATACCTAAGTGCACATGTGAAGCTCAGGTGACCTAGCTCTTGTCTGTTCCAGCTAGCATAACTGTCGACCTACTTATCCTTCAATGCAGTGGTCATGTTAGGCAATGCGACATTTGTTAGGGAATGTATGATAGTCCTTATTAGGTGATCCTAGATAGGTGTCATTGTTTGAGGTAGATTGGTCAAGAATCTCTCTCGGACAATTTCAAATAGGTGTCAATGTTTAAACGATCCATGTAACAAGTTAGACGAGTGATTTCTTGGTTGACTAGGTTCCTCAAGTCTGATCAACCGTGTCGCTAGTGTTTTTGAACGATTAAGCGATGGCCCTCTACGATTGGGGTATAACAATATCGTCGTCCAAAAGCCAATTGGGGTAAAACAATATTGTCGTCCAAAAGCCACTGCAGGTGACATATAAAACTAAAATGAAGGAATTAATTTCAAATTTATTACTGTTTCTTTTTTTTTTCTTATTCTATCTAAAGACTACATGTATGCACTTACAGTCTAGTTGTTAAAAGATCAGGTCAGCATGTCACGACAATGAAGGAGAAAAATGTAATTAAAATATATTTTAAATTTAATAAATTAATATTTTAAATATAAAACATTTTGGTAAAATTTATATTTTTAATAAAATGATTAACGTATTGAAATAAATAAGACCAAATTAATTGATAAAATGTCATAAAAATCTCAATTAAATTATAATATATATAAAATAAAAGATGAAAATGTATAAAATCTAACTATACGTTATTTAAATATCTATACTATATGAAATTTAAATTAAATATAAATGTTATTTAATATGAAATTATATAATGGCAAAGCAAAGATAAAATATCGGTCAAATGCAAGTTAAAAAGAAACAAAAAAGGGGAAAATGAGAAAAAGTAAAACATTAAAGTAAGGAAACAATTTTTTGTTATACTATTTATTTATTTCAAATCAAAGGGATTATACTACTCATGATGAAAACTACACTGGTAAAATTGCTTAATACATTTTTTTGTTCCACGTGGCGCCTACTTAGTTGTTAATCTTGGCCACGTTGGAGACCGAATTAGATTCTAGAAGTATCAAACAAAAAACAAATTAGCCTGAACTTTATCCAAATTCTCTTCTAAGTACAAATCCCTTTTCCATCCAATGCACGGGAAGATCAGAGTTTGACGCTGCTGATCAAAGCGAAAATGGTGAAGTACATGCTGAAGATCGCTGCCGACCTCGAAAACCTAACCAACCTCCAGCCACAGGGCGGCTGCGACGATCCTTCTTTCTCCTATCTCTTCAAGGTCTCTCTGCTTTTGGATTGCTTCGTTTTTTTCTTTCTTCTTTAAACTCAGATTTTATTACTCTTATTGTTGCTTGAATCCCCTCCGTTTGAATCCTTCTTTCCCTTCAAATGTGAGATTATTAGTTGACATCTCTTCTTCATTTTGTCTTTACTGACCTTGCTTGTTCTTTTCTTTTTCTGAATTTTTATCATGTACTTTTTTTTATGTGTTTTAAAATAAATGCTTATTGTTACTATGTTTGCCGATTCGTAATTTCTGTTGAATTTGGTTTAGCTCTTCATTTTGCTTCATTTGTTCGCAACTGCAATGTACGTACATTGACTTTCCCCATCCGTTTATTTGTTCTTCTCTCTTTTTGTTCTTCTAATTTTTCCTTAAAAAATTGCTTCCATTTCCTTTTTTTTTTATTTCGGAATCTGTTTCTCGTTATACTTTTGTTGCTATATGGTTATTGATTTTTCTTCTATCATTTGTGGATGGCCATGTTTATAATGTTTCTTTGACTCCTTTCATCGTTTTGTTGCAATACTTTTTCCGCTTAGGTATTCAGATCTGATTTCATTTTAATAAATTTAACTTAAACTTCCTTATTCTTCTTCAATCAATAATCATATCCTTTTTATTTCACAAATGTTTGAAATATTTTGATTTATTGCATATTTGGCGTTACAGCTGAAATGTGAGAGGTGTGGAGAGTTGAGTCAGAGGGAAACATGTGTGAGCTTGGGTGACGTCGTTCCTCTTCCACTGGCCAAGGGAACCACCAACCTCGTTCAGAAGGTAATCTTGTACCTTTGTATTGTCAGTAAAATGAATCGATTTGAACTGAAAATTTATTACGATCATCGGAATTTATGTTTGTTTGCTGTGCTGAGAGCACATAAGGGACGAGAGAAACAAATTCTACTCCTTATATGTAACATTCTTACTTAGAATTAGTCAATTTCTTATCAAATGCTCATTCAAGTTGAACCTAGCCTTTCACCTGGGCTGCACATGGTAATGGTGATACTAGTTTTAGTTTATTTTATTCTCCTTCTTATTTTTGAAGCTGGGAGATACTTCTAGTTTAGCGTCCTCAGATTTTGTCTTTCAGAATATCTGTTTGTGTGTTTGAACTCAAAAAGGAAATCCATACATAAGTATTATTAGATATTATGAACAAATATTTAAGCAATCTTATTCCCGGTCTCAAGATGCATAATATTCTTCCGTATCATATATTGAATGATAAAAAGAAGCATGACATGATTCTAAAATCTAATTGTAAATCCACGTGGCTCTTTTCTGTTCACATGCTGTTATGTTGATTGAGGTTTTCTTTGATCCATTCTTTCTGAGCTTAGGGTTGAATAAGCTTTGCGCTTTGAGAACCCTATTATTTTTCTAGAGAGCAGTAGTCTTATATCTGATGCCTTAAAGTAGCCTGATATCGAGATTCTATGTGTTTAATGAGAATATAATTGAACTTCTGCATTTTTCTATGACACATTACTTGTAGTTACTTTGATTGCATAACATCAGTTTACTCTACTTTGGTCTCTTCACTTTTATCCATCTAGCTATTTACGTCCAGTTATTAATGGTATAGTGGTGCCATATGAATTTTCTTCCTTTCTCTAGTGCAAGTTTTGCATGAGGGAAGGAACTGTAACAATGATCCCAGGCCGAGGACAACCACTGACCCAGGAAGACAGTGAAGCAGGGAAATATGCACCTTTGATGCTCTTTGATTGCAGGGGTTTTGAGCCTGTAGGTTATGTGTTCGGTGGTGGGTGGAAGATTGAATCAGTAAGTCTTTGTTCTTCATCCTCCACCTGAGACGCTCTTTTTATTAGGTAGCAGAAATTGTGAACATAGCTTATTATAGCAATGGCATTGGGATATACATTTAGTTATTTATCAATTTTCCAGTTCCAATCATAGCAACACATTTTAAAGACCAAAAAAAAAATGTCATAGACACTTAAAAGATATTTAAGGAGTAATTGATGCATAGCAGACCCTGCTTAATATTATGTGTATCTTTGCTATATTTCATTTGACGTAATTCCTTTTTCAGAAGCACCTAGTTTTGATTTTTTTTTCCCCACCCATTTGTATAATAACTTTAACTGTAATTTTGACATTTACAAACTTACTTATTGGCTTATTGCCATTCCCATGTATATATTTTTCATGTCAACTTACCGTAATTTGTTTTTCTTTAGCTGCAAGGGATTAAATTTGAAGGTGTTGATTTGTCTGGAGGTGATTTTGCCGAATATGACGAGAAGGGAGAGTGCCCGGTGATGATATCCAACATCCGCTCTACTTTTGATGTGGAGAAGTAGAGTAATACTAATCTCCTGCAGGCACATATTTTGGTAAATAAAACTGACACTTGAGTTCGTTCTGAATGAAGATAGAAACTTGTGACTGGATTATAATTAGGCTTTGAAGCTATATCCAAAGGTGGTTTAACTTGAAATGTTGGTTTTGAAGTTTGTTAATAGATACAGTTGGCAATGGTTTTAAACCCATTAATGAATCACATTATGTTTGTGCCTTTGTGTTTTCCTTTATTTATTTATTTATTTATTTGAATTATGAAGATAATTACACAAGATGCACGCAGTAGCTCTTTGTTGTGGTTTTACTTAAAAAGAAATATTTTAATTACCTTGTTTTCAGACCTGGAAAAACTTTGTGATTGTTGCTCTTGAAATTAAAGAGTTAGAACTCGTTTTGGTGAGGCTGAAGTGGGCCATTTTGCAGTGTTGTCAGGAAATTTTACCTGGAGACTTTATTTCAGTTCACATTTATTTAGTAAAACTACTATTGCTGGGATACACTCATGTTCTTCCAGCCCTTGGGGGGATGATATGGTCGTGTTTGGTAGGGGGTAATTATTTCAAAAATCATGGTGATTGGCACATGCAGAAAAGAATCATTATGCTTGGTAAGTTCTTAGTAATCTTACATGGTAGTGTTCTTGGATCATAAAAATTGATCAGATTATTGTCTTTAAGGGGTGATTTAATTCTCATGTAAAAAGATGAGAAATTTTTATCACTAAGGTTTTGTGACATGTAAAATTAAATATAGTTTCCTCTCAAAATTATATTTATTTTATATTATAATTTTTTGTATTTTCAAACCAATATCTATTTTACCAAATTCAGAAGTAAACTGCTCTATTATTTTTTAAATTCGTTATGCATATAAATAATCTTGTTGTTTCCCTTTTGTTATGATTTGAATATTTACAATTTTTTTTTCTAATTCAAATGTTTTTTTTGGATAAATCATTAAATTTATAAATATTAGTTTATTTGTTAAATATATTTATTAATTTAATTACATTACATTTTATCATAAAGTAAATAAAATAATACTATTATTTTACAAATTAGTAATTTTGAATAATATTGAAATCATTAACTTGTATAATTGTTTTAATATACATGATTATTTTTATACTTCCGTATATAATAGTTTATTTTTGGTTGATAACAAACACGATGATATTTAATCTTTAAAAGTTAATAATCATTAATAAAATCATGACATTATTCTAATAATAAGATCACTTCAGTTATTAAATTGTCATGGTGATATTAAAAATAAAATAAAAACTAGCTTAAGCTATATTAAAATTTATTAAACTCACAAAATGAAAAAAAAAAAATCATTTTTTAACTCTATAGGATAAGAGGATCTTTTCAAGCCACTAAGGTTGCCCCAAAATCACAAATTTTAAACGTGATCATATCATTTTTGATTACCGTATATGGCATGGCGCCAGCGGCCAATTTGCCAAAGCCAAGTCTCGAAAGCCCAACAAATAAAATCTTCACACTCCTGGTACCCTGGCCTTTCTTCCTTTCCCGAGCGAAGAAAACTAGAAAACCTTGGATTTCACTAATCAGGCTCTTAAAACCACAAAATCCAAATCCAATTATTCATTTCATCTGTTACTAATATCGTTTTTCTTCCGTACTTGTAGACTAACCGACCTTCTCCATATCTCTTTCCTTTTTTTCTTTACCATACTTTTCTGTCTTCCTCTGCCTAACGTCATTTATTGTTCTTCAATTTTGACCTTCAATACTAATCTGGCCGCCATTCAAGCACCTATTTTGGATTAAAAACAATCCTCTTTGTCTCTGTTCCTATTCGCACCCAATTAGTTTGCACGGATTTTCACCATCTTCTTTTTTCTGTTTTTTAGGGAAAGATTTCCATCAGATTAGTTCTCTACCTTGATCTTGGCTTAGGTTCTTGATGATAACACCGTTTATCCATTACCCTTTTGCTTTAAACTCTTGATTTTCATGCTATGATAGTTTTGAGTGATTTTTTTTGGCCAGGTGGTATAACTTGTCAGCTTTAGATCTGTAATTCTGTTATTGTTTCTATTGCTAAGAAAGGCTGTAGTTTTTGAATTTAGTTAGATAGTAAAAACCCCGATATTTGAAATTTATACTGAATTAATTGTTTGTGATCGAAGATGCAAGAGCTTTTAGTTTACTGCTTTTGACTGGAAAAAAAAAAAAAAAAAGGGAAGGGGGTTTCTGGATCTGACCCAGAATTTGAATTCTGGTTTTGGAGTTGTCTTGAAAGATGCAAACAAGAGTTGGGTCGGGTGGGTCATTAGAGGAAGGCAAGGATCCGGTGGTTACAACTAGGACAAGCCAATCTAAGACTCTGCCGTTGAGGGTACTTCAGTTATTCGGGTTGTTTCTTTCTCTCTGTATTGCCTTTTCTATCATTAGCATATATACAATTCGGCGTTTTGGAATTTATAGCGCGGTAAATACAGTTAAGTCTAATTTTGTGCCGTGTGATGAAGAACGAAATAGTTTGGATCATTGGATTAAACCTCCATCGAATTTGCTTCATTCAATGAGTGATAAAGAGTTATTATGGAGGGCATCTTTCGTGCCACGAATAAAGAAGTATCCATTCAATAGACTTCCGAAGATTGCTTTTATGTTCTTGACGAAGGGGCCATTGCCACTTTCTCCTCTTTGGGAGAGGTTTTTCACGGGGCATGAAGGGCTTTATTCTGTCTATATTCATTCACTGCCATCCTTCAAGGCCCAGTTTCCTCCTTCTTCAGTTTTTTACAGAAGACAAATTCCAAGTCAGGTATGCTACCCAAACGTCCATTCATTTAATGTTACTTTTCATTTGTTTGTGTGTATTTTTACTTGCTTATGTATGTAATGACGAGTTAGCTTCCTTGTTTCTCTTATTCATTTTAGAACTGCTCTTATGTAAGCCCCTATGCTTAAGTGTTAATAGCATGCTTGGATGTTTTCTAAAATTTTGTTATCTGGGTATTCTTAACTGTTGGACAGGTTAGCATGGTTACATAAATTACATTCAGAAATTTGGTTTTTGAAGGTTAGACTTAGAACTGCTACCTTCTGGCCTTCCACTCTTTATCTCATTCTTTAAAAAGGAAAAATTGTTAGTTCGTGCCTTTACTTTTCTATCTACTTAAATTCCAGTTTTGATTAGCTAGATGGTTCTGATTTTGTCTGTCATTTATAAACTCTTTGTGAAAGAAGGGTTGTTCTCACATACATACAGGCACACCAGTGGTTCATTGCAGACACGCAAAATTATGGTCATAAACTCACAATAATATATCACTTTGATAAACAAAAATAGGAAATGGCATGAGATATATTTGTTTGTTCGAACTGTACGTGTCATTACCCTCAATATGTGAGGTCATTAACCTGGACTGAGCTTGCGCTTTGAGATCTGTCTGTGCGTTTGCTTTGTGCTTCAAACTGCAATACACGTTCCAGACCCTGATACTATAGCACATCATATCATTGGTGCTTGTTGAAACTGGAGACAAAGTCAATTCTGAACTAATCATGTCAGAGTGACAAAAAAGCTGTATGGTTTAGAGGGCTAACAAGTAGTGAGTGTGGGGAATAGGTGCTTCTAGTCAACCAACGGTTTGCTTTGGGAACAGATAGCTATAATGCGCTAGCTATGACTTGTAGGAGATGATAGTTTATTGTGATTTGAATTTCCCTGAATAGATTTCGATAGATTTATATGCTTGGCTTTAAAATCACGGTCCTTACGTGGAACTAGATGTGAAAATGGTGATTATTTGTTTGGGTTTCCGTACGAAGATGGAAGAATCTGATAATTTACTTATTTTCTTGAACTGGAATTCTGCTGGGTAGAATACAGACTAAGGAGAGATATGAAAATCAGTGCTCACTCCTGTAGTGGGCTTTGCGATGCATCATTTTGAATGGTTCTATATTGTTTTGACTCTTCATATTTTATGAAGTCATCATTTCCAACACTCATATCCAACACATTTCCAGACATAAAAATGGGGATATGATCCTCCAAATATATGAAAAACTTAAAATAATTAAACATGCTTGTATGAGACGGATACACTGTTCAACACTAATACCCAAGTCCGAAGAACATGGGGTTCAATTCTTACCGGAAAAGTTTGGAACTTTGTCTTTTTCTTCTTGAACTTTTTTGGAATCAGACGATGATAAGTCAGGATTGAGATAGCTCCCAGATATCCAGACCTATAATTACTAAGTAAAATGTTGGCTGTTGTATTTGAGGGTTAAAGCCTAAGGGGGCAAACTTCTTCTCCTCCTAGGGATTGTCATCTTTATGTTAGCTCTTATATTTGCACTAAACATCTCTCTTTCAGTTACACCCAAGTACTTTGTTGTGGTTGCTGATTTTTTTTTTTGTAATTCCCATCAGTCATATTTTTTAATAAACAGCCCTTTTTTTGGCTCCTCTTTTTGGGGTCGAGAGTTCCTGATTTCAGTATTTGCTTTCCTCTACAGGTCTCCGAGTGGGGTAGGATGAGTATGTGTGATGCCGAGAGACGGCTCCTTGCAAACGCCTTGCTCGACATATCCAACGAATGGTTTATCCTCCTCTCTGAATCTTGCATACCTCTATACAATTTCAGTGTCATCTACCACTACATAAAGAAATCCAAATACAGCTTCATTGGTGCATTCGATGACCCCGGGCCATTCGGTAGAGGACGTTACAATGAGAACATGGCTCCCGAGGTGAATGTCACCCAGTGGCGTAAGGGGTCCCAGTGGTTTGAAGTTAACCGAAAGCTGGCAGTCAACATAGTGGAAGATATTACATACTACCCGCAGTTTGAACAGTTCTGCCGACCAGCATGTTACGTCGACGAGCATTACTTCCCAACCATGTTAACAATCCTAGCACCGAATCTCTTAGCGAATAGAAGCATCACATGGGTTGATTGGTCGAGGGGCGGGCCTCATCCGGCTACATTTGGTAGTGCAGACATTACAGAACAGTTCTTCAGGAGAATCTTCGAAGGTCGTAAGTGTCGGTACAACGATCAGCCTTCTTCTGTTTGTTTTCTTTTCGCTAGAAAATTTGCACCCAGCGCTTTGGAGCCTTTATTACATATAGCACCAAAGGTTTTGGGCTTCTAACTTCCTGAGTGATGAATGTCCTAAGCTAGAGTTTACTGAAATATAATTTACTTACATAAATGTGATTAAAAGAGCAAAAAAAAAATTGCATTTAGAGTCAATCCATTGTATAATACAAATCTCAGTCATTTGATCTTAACAAACGACAAGATCTAATAATTATTTTGCATGTTTTATTGCATTTAAGTTTTTAACTTATGTAAATGCTTCATTAATCATTATCCGTTCATGTCGCTTAAAATAAAATGGTACGAAAGTCGTCATTTGTAGTAATTATTTTTTTAATGAAATCATTATTTGAAATGATTGTTTTTTTCTTTAAATAAAATAAACATTTAAAATAAAAAAATTAATTGTATAGTATTATTTTTTAACTTAAATTTATATAAATATCAAGTTTTAATTTTTTATTTTTTTGCAAATGACGTAATTATTGATATGTCAGTTTTTTTTTAAAATTAAGAAAAATAGAAAGGAAGCGCCGTGCATGGAAGGGTTAAAAAAGAAAAAAAAAAAAACCAGTTCAGATACTGTAATTGTGTACGGTACACCTGTCCTACTTTCTTCCTTTGCTTGGAATTCCTAAAAAAAAAAAAAAAAATACGTGTAGCCTTGGGCTCTCCACGTGTTCTCGCCCGGTTGGCCCAACCTCACGGTCTACCATGTGATGTTTTGAGGGCCCCGAAATGAATCCGCATGTTTTCGGTGGTTTGGCGACAGAATCACCGTGATTATATCCTCAATTGCGGCCCATCAGTCTCTCGTCTCTTCTGTTGTTGTGGCGTCGCTACCGAAATCTTCTGTGCGTGTTTAACACGGACACATACTATACCCCGATCTGTATCATTACCTTTCTTCAATAGCCAGTGTGTGCGCGAGTAGATAGAACGCTCCGTAGCTCACTATTGGCACTACTTACCTTGGGAAGGCTAAGAATCAAATTCTAAACCCATTGATCAATGATGAATCTAGGAGAGGAGGAGATCAAGAAACATTAACTGCGTCTAAAATCGCTGCGTTCTCGATCGTCACGCACACGCACCTTGTCATTGTCAAAAAAAAATTATCGGGGGGTAATAAAACATTTACACGCGTATAATGTAATAAATATAATTAAATAAACCTTGCCCGCTAAGAGTACCAGCTGTAACTAAGCTACGTTACCATATATCAATCTCTAGGCTTGAAATCCGGGCAGCTGCCCGACATTCCCCTGTTTCTCTCTCTCTGTCTCCCTGTCTATATATCAAACCCCACCTATCCCACCTCCAATAAACACTCGCGCATTTTCTCGATCTTTTAACAACGCTCAAGAATTTCAGCCACAATGGGTCTCTCCAAGGTTTCTCTGATGCTTGCTCTCGTCGCTGTCTGCGCTCTCATGAGATCAGCCATCGCTGCTGAAGCCCCAGCTCCAAGTCCCACCTCAGGAACGGGCTCGATCTCTCCCTCATTCGTCTCTGTTTTCGTTGCCGCCGTCATGGCTCTGCTTTTCGGCTCTACTCTCAGGATCTGAAAGGATGTTGCGTTTCCTTGTGGTTGGCCGTTTAGAGAGGGTGCTTGATTTTTCATTTATATGGATAACCTTTTTTTGGGTTTTGAATTTGGCGTGGAATTTTAGTAGCAGTAATAGTTTATCTAGGAGCGACCATATATTTATATATATATATATATATATTTATTTATTTGAGAGTCGAGAGAGAGGTAGCTATGTTATGAGATGCGCAGATTATTGATGGTGGATGATGTTTGGACTTATTTGTTTCAGTATTATTATGGATTGATATCACTGTTATTAGTATATGAAAGATCTTTTATTTTATGAAAATATATATTTCATTTGTTTCTTAGTTTTCTGCCTTTGTTCTGTGTTTATATTCTTATTCATTGCGAATTTTCTTGCGTTTTCTCTGTGGCCAAACAATAGTAACATCATATTCTCTCACAATAATCAATAACATTGGACTCACCCGGTTCAACTGTTTGGTCTTGCTTTGCTCTGAAGTTTCATAAGACTTTAAATACAAATTTACCCTTTGATTCCCTGACCTCAAAGCCAATCGTACCAGTTTGTAAGCAAATACTGCAATAATGGTAAGCAGAGCAGTGGCCACCACTCACGTCCATGTGCTCATGGAAAAAATATCCTCTATTCTTTCCACATAATTAATGGGGCCTCCCTCCGTCCCCACCCCGCCCCCTTTTTTATAATATGTTAAAAATAAAGTTCTTAAGAACTTTAAAATAACCCATTGCCCGATTGCTTTAGCAGCATCAGCAGCAGCCTTCCCTCTATTTTTTAGTTCTTTATTATTTTTGGTTTTTTCCTTTTCTTTGTTGGTGCCAACTTCCAAGTCATGGAAGCTTGCTTGGTGGATGCGCACTTGCGGATTTCACTGTTTATACTCCTTTTGACAACTAATGATTCTAGTTGTCTACAGAAATGCTAATATTCTTTCACAATTATTATAGGTGATTTAAGTTCTTGGATATTCTATTCTTTAAAATGCGAGATCAAAATTAAAAAAATATATATAAATATCTAAATTTAAAATTTAAATATCATTTTATATTTTAAAAAAAATGTCCATGTTGATTGGTGGGTCTTGTTTAGTTTTATGGACAGATCATATAATTCAACTAAATTGGAAAATTTTAAGATGGTGGGTTAATTGGAATTTTGAAGTCAATGATAAATAATTAATCCCACACCATTTTTATTGCATTCTTGAATACGGAGCATTATTCTTATTCTCCACTGACAGTGAAAGAAAAGCTCATTCTGTTTTCAGTTTTTTTTTTTTTTTTCCACCAATGAATTATGCTTACTTAGATATTATAATATGGGCCTTGTCTTCTATTTTAAGTTATTTTAATCAAATCAATTAATGATGTAGCAAGTATTTAATTGGTAGTTTGCCAATTCATGAACTAGTATGAAGTCACCTAGTAGATAAACCCTGTTATGTGAGCTAGATGTCAATCTCCTAGTTTGGTCAGAATAGAAGTATTTGTCCTGTTTTGGCAGCTGTAAGCTGCGCTGCATTATTCAAATAATACTGTCATTGAAGTTTGAATTTTGAGTTTTTTTTTTTTTTGGGTACTTTTTTTCTTATTATTTTATGGAAGAAAAGGGTCAAGTTTCCGGCGAAACTCTCGAAGAATTGGGCACTATTTTGGGTACTTAGAAGGTTAAGAATGTCGACGTCGTGGCGTGGCGTGGCGTGGCGTGGGGACAAGCTTTCACTGTCGAATCATTGATTGCCAGCTTCTCGTTTTGATCTTGTTGGGGGATGGGAGGGGTCTATACTCTTTATAGTAAAAAAAATACTGATAAAGACAGGGATGTTGAATTGTTGAAATATTATCTGCATTTTCATTTTTTTTTTATATTATTTCTTTCATTCATACTGTAAGGTCAATTTCCAAGACCACAAGATTAGCAAAGAAACTTGATTCACATTGAAGCTTAGATGTCTTCTGGGTCCGGTAGATATACCCAAATCGTTTGTGTTTTCTTTTTTTTTTCTTTTTGGAGGAAAAGGTTAATGGACCGGCGGAAGCTAGAAGAAGGTTAGAGAGACATTACAGTTGGTATTTTGGAACCCATTTAGATATTTAAATTAACAAATATTAAAGGAGCAATGAAGGAAAAAAAAGAATAACAATTCAATAGAATAAAATCATAGATAATGTTAATCAATTTTTAACCATACTGATTAACGTAATAACTAATGCATTAGTTTTTCTAAACTATTTGAAAGTAGTATATGAAATGCAAAAAACTTATTTGAAATGGTAATAAAAAGAATGTTTAATCAATACTTACGTCGACCTAAAATCAATAGAGTGCTGAAAATATGATTTAAGATTCAGTAATTTTAACATTTATCATAAATGAATTTTGTCCACGTAACAATAATTAGAATCAACCCTCTTTTGATCTATGGACCTTCGCTTGGCTTGTTTGACGGCTCAACCTAACTTCGACTTCTTTTCCATTTAATGCTTATTATGTCAATTTCCAAAACAGTTAATTTTCTTTAATTAGCTAAATAAAAAAAAGATTCCATTATCTATAAAATTTGATTAGAACCAATCAAGCAAGCAAGCGTATCAACCGTGCGAGTAAACCAAAGTTGTCGAGTTTTGGCAAAATGAAAGAAATCGCGAGTCTTCGGGGAACTAATAAATACTGTCCGCGGAATTCTCCGCCGAAGAATTTCATTTGCTTTGAAAGTCTTTTTTTTTTTTTTTTTTTTTAATAAATTTTATTTAACTTGAGAGTAGATGGAGGTCACGTGAACTCAACTTAATATCTTTTCTCTTTTTTGGGTTTAAAGCATTTATTCGTATTCGTAACGTCCCTGCTCGTGACTCATCACAAGTAAAGTGGCAAAAGAAAAGATGGTAATTTTCCCTTTTTTGTTTCTAATATTTTGTCCTCTTCGTCCTTTTGTTTCTTCTAACCACTAAATTCCTTGAGAATTCCGCGAGAGGCAGAATTACTGTAGTCTGGGTAAATGGCGTGAGTTCTCAAAAAACGTGTTTTTCCTTAATTTGGTAACGAGGGGATTAAGAAACTCGTATTTCTGTACGAGCCCGAGTTCTAAGCTTCTAAGCAACATTAATGACCAACCAACCCAAGAAAAATTCGGTTTATGAAAAGAATTTTGTAATCCAAAACAATTTGATCATAATTATTATTTTTTTAATAAAATATTTATTTAAATTTAATTTCAAAATATAAATATTAATATAATAATAATTTTAATATTTTAATATTTTTCGAAGAAAAACGGTTCGTTATGGGATTGGACCGAATCTATGCAACCACATTTTTTTTTTTTTTTTGCTATTTCATATATATGATGAGATTAGTAGACTCATGAAGACCTCAATCTGAGCCTACAAGTCAGTCAAATAGAAAATTTACTTAAAACCCAAAAGTTGAAGCTGAGAGGATGGCAGCAAGCACATAAAATTTGGCTTAATTTAGATCATTCATTCATCTCATAGAAGAAAAGACTATCATTTACACAGTTTAAACCCTAATCTCATCCTCCACAAAAAGACCCAACTGCCTCTGAACACATTATCATCATCATCATCATTCATATTGCAATACTCAAAACCAATCCCCTAAACTGTTTTCTCTATTATTCAGAGTCAGATTCCATATTTCCCATTGCCTTTAAACCTCTTGGTCTCTGCATCAGATCAAAAGATTTCAGCTTTAAAAAAAAAATAACGAAACAAATCGAATCGATGTTAGAATTTATCTACTTATTTGATACCTTCTTTGAGATCTTCTTCTCCCTGACCTCATATCTCTCAAGGGTTAAATCGCATAGCCATGCCCCTGGACTTACCAGCTGCAAATCAAGTTTCCAAATATTAGCAGTCAAAAGGCATAAATATTAAATTTGTGGATTAAAAAAAAAAAGATGCTTTCAAAAAGTTAAATTAATAGCAAAAAGACAAAGCATAATCATTATTTTATTGCTTGTGGTGTGTATTTTTTTTTTTGTCAATGTGGTCCATACTGGAAGACAATAATTCAACCACCGCCATGACTTAGCAATGCAACTAACTGAAAATGGAATTATGCAAAAGTAACCCCTAGAATAGCAGCATATTGCAAAAAAGCCCCCCCCCAGACAATAATGCATTGAGAAACGGGCTCTGCCTTCTTCTGTCGGTTGCTATTCCTTGATTAAAAAATAAAATAAAATTCTATGGTTCGTGTATTAGATCATTGCCGCCCACCTGTCACACCGTGCGCCACTTCCGCTTCTAAATTCGAGTCTCCTGTTATTTATTATTATTATTATTATTATTTTTTTTTTTTTTGCGTTTGACGTTGTCCCCGTTCATTTGTCTCTTTCAAAACATTCGTCAATAGGCTGTCCTCTTTGCATTTTCAAAAAATTCTCAAGAAATTAAGAGAAATGCAATAATTCTTTTACTGGCATAATGAAAATAAAAACATCTCAAAACAATACTCTAACATTTAAAAAGGATTAGTTATTTCAGTTGTTTTATCATTTGCAAAAATATAAAGAGCCAATTATCCCCCAAAAAAAAAAACATAAAAGAGAACATGAAAACTCACAAAAGGCAGTTATACATGTACTAATAATTAAACAAAAAAAAAAATTATGTGGGTCACAGGCATTCCAGTGGGTCCCTAACAAAATTAGGTCATACTAATTAGGTGTTCATCCACTAGTTGACTGACACGTCTACATTTACGTTTCAGTGCCAATCACTCCACACCCGGCTTTTCTACAATTTTTTTTTCTCTGTCTTCTCGTAGCGAAGAAAGGGTGGACATAAAATTATTATTATTATTATTATAAGCCATTATTCATTTATTTATTTCACGTAATTCACAAGTACCATATAATCTATTTCAAATTTTCAATCCTAAATAACAAATAGTAAATTAATTTGACTTTCAAATCAAAGTCTGCCCCAGAAGTTAAAAATTCAATTCGTGCCAATTTTAGAATTACGTATAATAACGATTTTCCAACAAAATTAAGAATAAAATCAGCGGGAAGGAGTAAGACGAGGGGCTTACATTGAGGGTACGTTGAATAAACTTGGCTCGTTTTTTGGGTCTTTGTGGCAGCTTAGATCCTTTAATAGCCATGAAATCTTCTTCCTTCTCTTTATTCGTTAAAGCAATCACGAATTTAGGCGGCCAGACGATGGGGGGAGGAGCTACCTCGCCGCTCCCGGAAGACGACCCTCCTTTTTTGCTATCGTGAGCCGTCTCCGAAGATGCCGCTGATTTGTCGTTATTGTGGTGGTTGTTATCATTGTTGTTTCTGTGGTGGTGGTGGTGATGGCTGTGACTGTTATGTTGTCCACCTCTCTTATCGTGCGCAACTCTGTCTGGCGAAGCGAATCCCCTTACGGCACCGTTGCTTTGGCCTCTCATAGCACTGGAATTCTCACAGTTCCTGTAAAAGATTAACAAGAATTCACATCGCATAATAAAAATACCAAAACACAAAATCTTAAAAAGAGTTTGGTTAAAAATTTATTAAAAATAACCAAAAAAAAGAATCAAGTGCAGTGAGCTTTGGAAAAGTAATTTAGCCAAAAAAAAGGTTAGGTTGTAAATGTAGAATTACAAACATAACCTTGGAGTGATCTAAGATCGGAGACGGGTTTGAAAGATAGTGGATAGAATCTGGCAAAGTATTGCGTAGAAAATCGGGGTGGAATTTTATTTTGCCTTTTTCTTTGGGAAAGGGTGAGACTTTGGGGGTTGGCTTTTAAATAGGGGAGTTGTTAATTTCTTTCCTTCTTTGTTTTGTTTTGATGAAAAGTTTAGATATTTGAGAGAATACAGAAAGATTGATTCTATCACGATACAAGGTGTACAGCTGGATTTTAAGACGGGTTTAAGGCCGTCGGATTTAAAGTTTTTTGACCTTTCTGGTGGGTCACGGAGGGTTACGTGTTGAATTATGGCTTGGTATTGGGGATAGAGTGGACCAGACACTAAAATCCAACATTTGATCGGACGGCTGACGAGTGCTAGGATCAAAACAGAATTCTCGTAGACACGTGGTGAGGTGACTGTCCACTCCATGTTTCCGAGGAGTCTACGAGGTCCATGATCAGGTGTGGTAAGGTGCAGAAAATACTACCCTTTTTTTTTTTTTGGCCAATAAGTTCTAAAAGCTAAAGCAGGACAAGCAAGCAACGGTAAATAATTACTGATAGTATCAAAAAAAAAAAAAAAATAGCAATTATCATAACGAAAAGAAGATCAAACACTGGTATTCATCGAATTTTATATGGAAAGACCAAACAAACATAAAATCAAAGAATATAAAACAAACAAGACAATCAGACAATTTTCAAAACAGATGAAAAAATCTCACTAGTTTTTTGCAGGAGAGAGGATCAGTTTAAGTATAATTTTGCCAAATCATGCGTTATTGCAAGTTAAGATCTAGAAAAATGATGATTCAAAGCAGCAAAAGAAGGAAATAATTCCAAACAAAAACACTTCAGAACCAACTTGATCATACTACTAACTATGATCCTCGTGGAAAAAGTAAAAGCTTCCACCTACGATTCTTATGTCTAAAGAAAATAATCACTAAATTAGCATGAACAACCAGCGCCTTCACGATAAACTCACCATGAGTTTCTTTCACCTGAACCAAACACTGGCGGCCACCTGACGAGTTGGGGAGTGCACGAATATGAAGCCTCATAAAAGTAATTCAGCCTTGATGCAATCAATCATATAATTTTGTGAAAAAAGATAAAAACTTCTGAAGATTCCGGGTGCTGACAATTATCTACAGCACCATAAGTAGCAAATCTGAGGCTGAAATATTATTTTAAATGAGACTCATATAATGCCATCACCAACTAGTCAAAAGGCCCATACGGAAATATCTATCCAAAACTTGTGTAGGTTCTTTAGGAGTGTCAAGGACGCCAACTGGGCAAGCTTATCCATTCCTGGAACAAATCTTACCACTACCAGGAAAGAAAAAAAAAAAAGAAAATAGTATCGATAAAGAAATGATAATTGCCAATCAATTCAGAACCAAGCAAGTCAATTAACATATTATCCAACTTGTGAACAAATTAAGCACCTATGCCTCTCAGAAAATTGAGGAATCTTTATAGCATGATTGAGAAGGTTTGCTTTTAGATCAAATATAGATGTTAATTCTCGTGCAGGTGAAAAAACCTAACAAGTCTCCAAACAGAAAAAGGACGATCAACTAGGAAAATATGTTGCCTTAATAAACTTATTTCATCAAACGTTTTATAATAATAATAAAAAAAAGTTACCCCACGTCGGTAATTTCTGCTCTTAAAAGGAAGGAAAAAAGAGAAAAGCATAAGTGGGACCCGGAAATGGTAGATCTAAATCTTTAAAATCATTTTACTCGCGCTAATTTGAACTGAAAACTTAACGCAAAGGCAAAAGCCAAGTGATAAAACAAACCAGCCATCAAATTATCCAACTCTACCATATAATTATTACCCCGATCCGATCCCCCATATCAAGGGTGCGTATAGACACACGCCAAACAATCAAGAGGAAAAGGTAAGTGCAATTCGCCAAAATAGTACACTACCTTAGAACGCGCTGAGGTGGCGGAGCTTGAGGAGAAGAAGGCCGTTGACGGAGGTTAAAATATCCATTCCCGTGATTGTTATTATTGCTTGGCTGATTTGAAGTGTCCTTGTCGGCCCTCACGACACGGCGATCGACTCGATGCGTGGTTCGGTTAACCGGGCCGGACTGATCGTCTTTGACCTGGATCTTCATACACCTGAGACGCTTCCGGTTTCCCCACTGCAAAACAAAATCAGAAGACGACGCCGTTTGCTTGGCCGGATCAGAGCTGGATCTTAACAATCCCCCATCACCTCCAGTTCTTTCTCTGCTATAGTTGGTGCTATTACCATTGATATTGCTCCTCGATGAGTCCTTTTCCATCTCCGCACACCTGTCCCATGGTTAAAGTAAAATAATAAAAAATTAAAAAATATATAATTTTAGATTAAACTTCTTCCGGGTTCAACTTCAATCAAAGTGCAAGCGCCCAAAGGATAAGAAAAAGAAGAGATTAGGAGAATTTGGATTTGGATTCTCTTAGAACTTCCACGCAATTTCAATCATTAGAATATGTGCATCGGACGGCTAGGAATTTCCACGGAAACTTTGACAAGAGAAAAATCTGAGGAAAGAAAACGGCCTTAAGCGTGAAGAAAAGTTGACGATGGGGAAGAACAAGCATCGAACGGTCTTTAAATCATTTTGAGAAACAAAATGGAATTGAAAGCCAGCAACTGAAATTAAGCGATTTTGTTAAGATGCTGAATGGATTAATGAGAGAAAATGGAGATTAGGAGAAATTTAGGTGGGTTTGAGAAAATTAAAACTAGAAATTGCCTCACTAAAATGACGAAAAAATTAAAAGGAGATGTCGAAGCGGAATATAGTTGTAACTTGGAAGAAAAAGAGCAAAAACGAAGCTGTCTTTGCTCGAAGTTAGAATGTAAGTACAAGGGAAAATTATAGATTTGACAATTTTTTAATAGAAAAAATGGAAACCAACTCATTTCATAACAGGTTTTGAGGTTTTCTTTTTCTCTTCGTTTCTTGGTAACCAAACGGAAAGTCATTGGTTAAGCAGAAACGAGATGACAAAAAAGGAGGAAAAAAGACAGACATGGAAAGAAAATTCATTACAACCAGGAAAAAAAATCACAGCAACAGAAGAAAAACGTCTCTCAGCTGAGATTTGAGGAAGCGAAAATTAAAGATAAGAGACAGAATAAAGCGAAATCAAATTAAAGATCCAATCTGGAGAAGAATCTTAGCGGAAAAGATCAAGCTCTTCTTCAGACTGTTATATAAAAAGGCCATTGAAGGATTTGGAAGAAACTTTTGACTAAAACTCTGAGGGGGAGGGGGAAAGAAAACACTACCAAAGCGAAATTAAAATCTGAAATACAGTCTCTCAATGCTCTCAATAGAAATGGAATGGAGGTCACTTGAGAATGAAAATCTAACATTCTCGAGAAAAATCGACTCTGTCAAAGAAATCTTCTATTGTCAGTCAAATCCAACCAGGGAAAACCGATTTCTAAAGCACCGAGCGTGCTATTAAAAATCAAAAAGAAAGAAGAAGACGCTGGGAGAAAAAAAAAAATGTAACGCTGATATTTAAAAGAACCAAAAGGTTGGTGTATCAATGGCGACTCAATCATTTTAGGTAGATTTAGAATCGATACTCAGATAGGCAGGTTCCTGATCTTATCGGTGAGAAAATGACTCTCATACCTGAATAACTCGGGCTTCGCCGTTACAACTTTGCTTTTTCTAGTCCTTTAGCATAAACACAAAATCTACTTTGGATTTTCAACAAAATAATGACATTTGAAGCCTGTTCTTCCGACTTTCATTTGATGTAAGATTCTAATCTTTTGGTATGTAAGCAATTGATCTGCCTTTTTGCAGATTAATTCAATCGAAATTTCTTCAGAAAGTAGCTCTGCTGGCTTCCCAATGTAACTGTCAAACCAAAAAAAAAAAAGGAACAAAAACAAAATCATTCAAACATGATCGTTGTTGCAAAATCTCTAAAAGTTTAACTTTGTATACCTGATTCTCAAAATTTCCACAAAAGAAAACAAATACGCAATCAGTTAGAACCTGCAAAAACGTTCCTACAATTTCTTCAATTCTATCTGCAAAAACGGGTAAAGAAATCGCGGATTGCTCGTCAGAGTTAACCATTGAAAAAAGACAATGAAAATTCATTAAAATAAATCAAAATATGATCAATATCTGCTCTCAATTACACACTTTACAAATTCCCAGATTTTTCTCTACTCCTCTCTCTCTATCGCCCGGCTTGGTTTGGAATTTAGATCTTCATCGTTTATTAATCAAATTATCATTAGTTTTTAGTCTTTCCCTAGGAGCTTTCTGTTTGGTTCCCGAGAAAGAAGAAGAAAATAGAAGCAAATTAGCAGAGAAGAAGAAGAAGAAGAAGAAGAGAAAACAAAACAAAGCAAGAGAAGATAAGGCTTCTTATGATAAAACGAAATACTCTCGCTCCCATTGAAAACCAATTTTTAATCCTCTTCCCACCCTCCGTTAGACTACAAAAGTTCAGCACCGAGAATTTCTAAGCGTTAATCATTAATCCAACGGCTCCTATCGCCTTCCCTTTCGAACCGTCAACTCCGTCCATCAAAAATCCCCGTTACGGGACTTTCTTGCGCCATGTTACCAGTAACCTTCACTCACGTCGTTAATAGATTTAGCGGAATCTTCAAACAACGCTTAAATTAAAAAAAATGATTAGAAATTATATTTTATTTTCATATTTTATGATTTTATATTTTTATTTTGTTTTAATTTTTGTCGCTGCCTGGTTTAGCAAAACAAGTTACTGGTTGAAATCTCTGGTGAGCTAACCATGGTTAGTTTTAGCTGGTTTCTGAAAGGACGAAACAATCATACTTCGTAGGACAATTTGGTAATTCTAGGCTGGCTGCTGGGCAAAGGGTAATTCTGCTGCTTTTCCAACTTTCTTGTCATTCGGTATTTCAGTTGTTTTTTCTACCTTTTATGTGTGTATCAATAATTTTAAAATTTTAAATTATAGAGTAAAATATTTTATTATAAAATTTATATTTTTATAATAATAATAATTTTATTTTATTAATTATTAATTTATTAAAATATTTTTATAATATAAATTACATTAAATATTTTAAAAAATATTTTTTAAAAATTAAATTAAAAATATATTTAAAAATAAAAATAAAACATAAAAAGATTTAAATTGATTTAGACTATCCATTTTTATATATATAAGAAAATTTGAAAAAATTTTATTTATATTTCCAGCCGAATTGAATCTAATCAAGTTTATAATATTTTAATAATTTATTTAAATCTGATGTAAATTTAATCTAATATGTCCGTAGGTTACTCGTTCTTTCTATTTTCTGATATACCGTTCAGTTAAACAATAAGTGAGACCTATCGATTTTTGTTTAAAGTACTACCTCGCTAGCGTGATGGCTGGCCCTGTTTGGACCTCTAGCAAAATAATGGTAAACCATTTGGGATGAATAACGTTTCGGGTATTGGAATTACTCTTAAGATCCGGCAGGTAAGGGATGGCCATGGATCAGTGTAGAGCCGGATGTTGCAAATTTCGATGAATAACGTTATGGTTAATAGAATTATTTTTAAAGATTCAGCAGGTTAAGGATGGCAATAGATTGATGTAGAAGTGGATATTGCAAATTTCATCTCTGCCCTATTATTAGAATTCTTTGTCCTGCGTCGTAATGGATGTTGAAAACTTAATATATTTATCATTTCTCTAGACGTAGGTTACAACTATAACCGTCCCTGTCCCATCCAAACCCATCTCATTTGATAGACATATTAGTTGAGACAGAAGCATAACACATGAAACATCTTCCACATACGTAGCATATTGACTTAAATTAAGCATTTTAGTGCAGAGTTACTAAAAAAAAAAAAAAATGGACAGAAGCAATCACATGAACAATCATCTGATGATATTTGCCCAATTTGCTATATTTATTTATGCACTGAACCCTTGACCAGTAGGAATGCTGACACAAGCTTTTGCCAATGCCTCACCCATCTTTTCTATCTGAATTCCAGCATTGCAGATGTTTGCAAGGGAACGACTGTGTTTCATCCCATACTCGGCTAGTGATCCGCAGTTTGTCTCAAAAGTTCTTACCTGTGTAGGTGAAACAGTGAAGAGTTCTTCACAAATATCAAGACAAAATAACAGCAACGAAAGAGAGGCTGAGAATCAAGAATATTACCATTTCCTTAAGGCATTTCCAGTCATCAACAAGAGGTTGACCGGCTGGTCGAACGGCATTCAGAACTTCAGGGCCTCTTTCAGTTCCAAATAAGAGCTGCCCAATGAGTTTCACACTGTGGTCTATATGCATTTTGTGGGATATGGCTTCAACGATCTGTTTTTGGGCTTCAAACTTCCTAACAGAGCCATCAGGTGCCTTGCGATACTGCGAAGTACGTTGTCAAGTGCAAGCTTTAGGAAGAGAAAACTAAATTCAAGAACAGGGTAAGGAAAGGCTTCCATAAATACAAAATACAACACTAGTGGATTCTGGGAAAAGTTTATCAACTCTTAATTACAAATACCAACTTAGTTACATCAAACTTTAGGAAGAGACACCCAATTTCAAAACATCAAATTAATGTCCATTTCTCAATGTGTCACATATGTATTGATGCCTAATTTTAAGGAAAAAAAATTAATTGGAAAGTAGCAATTATCGTTTTTAATATATATAATTCAAAAGACATAAGACACAAACCTTATCCCAAAAGTGGACAAGATCAGCATCACTCTGGGTTACAGCTTTTGTAGGCGGCTGCAAGGAGCCCTCGTCGACAAATGTGAAGTTATCGTGTGCGGGATTTGTACCCAAGTACGTAAAGAGACTGTGCTTGCTAAGACTTATATCACCATATTGCATGACATGAGAGCCTTCTGTATAATTGCCATTTCTAGTCCTATTTTTTACCTGCAAAGCAAAGCAAAATGAAATTGCATAACAGTTCTCAACAGCAAAATTAGAAGGTTTTAGAATAAATGGCATTGAAGTTTTCTTTTTCTTTTTCTCTTTTTCGAGAAGAAAAAATGGAAGAGTTCATGCAAATACAGTATTAAAAACCTTACAAGTTCATATTGCTGGTGCAAAGTCTCTTTCCGCAAATTATGTATGTCACTGCTCAAACGGAAACAGAAACAGAATATTAAAATTAACACAAAGCGATGTAATTCAACAAAAATAAAACAAAAGCTGTACCCTTGGCTTTAAAAGAATTTTCCAAATTTAATCCAGATCATACTAAAAGAATCACGTTTGCATGTATATCACCCACTTTGCCTATTGACTTTTTATGTCTGTCTATTAGATTTTAGAAATCAATTGAAGATGTTAATTAAAGATACAACTTTCTGACATCTGGAAGAAAACAGATCTAGGCAATCAACTTCAAACAATTGTAGATTCAATGCTTCCAAGGGTAGATGAAATGGACATTTTTATATGATGAACATGATTGAATCCCCTACCTGTCCTCCATCCAAGCAACACTGTACAAGTCTCCCAAACAGGTTTCATACTCTGGGGGATGACTTGGGTCATCTCCTGGACAATAGGTTGCCCAGCTACTCTCTGTTGCATTTGCTGCTGTGGTCGCATAGATATTCAAACCATGAGGAAGAAGACCCTCAAACATACTTCCTGACTCACAAGCTTCAAGATAGAATAACTACAAATTTACATGCAGAAAAAGAGATTAAAAATGGCACAAAAATGATTTATATTGCGTCCAGCAATTGACGATAATTAAAAAACAACGATTTACCAAGCTTTTATAAGTCCCTGATGCATGCTTTTGCTTTAAAACGCCAATTAGATCATCAGCATAAATATTTGGACCCTTGGGCATCTCTGGACCAACACAAAATGAATAATTAGCAGGTTTAAAAACTAGTGTTAAATTTCAAGCTGAAAACAATATTTGAATCCCTTGTAATATATATATATATATATATATGTATATGTATGTATAAACAGCTAAGGTGCAATCCGAAAGCCATAAAAAAATAACATAAAGTAACTGGTAATGAGATGTTACTAACGAATAATTCCAGGACTCCCATGGTCAGTGTAGAATATGAAGATATGATCATTGGGGCCACTATCCACAATCTTCCCACTACCCCCAGTGAGAGCAGTTTTGTTTCCGAGGATAGCAGCGAAAAAGTTATTAGCAGTAACATTCTCTCCAGTATAGTCCTGCACAATAACACCAATTACGCAACGGTGAGAATCAGAAAAAATGCACGATACAATTATTAAAAGAAGAACAGACCACCTTCGGAACTCCCTTATAAACATCATGGCCATGAGGATTGTTAATGATGATTCCGGGCCTGGGGTTTTGTTTATCGAAAGCGATATCATCATACATAAAGACAATTATGTTTTCATCTTTCAGACCGCCCTTTCTTAGCAGTTGATAAGCATGACAAACATCAGCCTGTAGACAAATCTAAATGAAATATCTTTAGCAAAAATTAAACACCCGTCAATCAATTATCAATCAACCAATTATAGTGGAATGCATATGCAGGATTAACAGAAAAATGAAAATTATATAAATGCCACTGGCTCTAAACAGTGGACTGGACCGAAGACACCTAAGGCCCAATAACTAGCTCCAACAGCACACTGCCCAGTTCATCGATATTCAAGTTTTCTAACGGCTACGAACAACTATTAACAAACTCGGTCAGCGTTATCAAATTTATGACCTGATGCCTGTAATTCCAATATCCTTGAGATCCAGCGACCAGGACTGCCCATCTGGTTCCCTCAACTTCTTCATCGTCGCTTCGATGGAAGAACCTCGAAGCTTCTTTTGACGGCAACTGAAGGGCGTCCCCAGTGGAAACGATTCCGGTCACTGATAATAGCAGAAGAACAACGTCGGCAACGAGAAGGGTCATGATTTTGGCCAAGATTTGATCAAATTATTAATTTTGATGATGATGCAAGATTCAAGACCCTGCATTGCAGCTAATATATAGCATGTAAGCAAACAAAATGAAGATACGCGGCGGGGCCCAAAGCTACTTTATTTTAGAAATTTTTTATGGAGGAGTTGGATTGCATCTGGAACGTCGACATTGGGACCCATTTTAAAAATGGACGGTTTGGATGAGAATGATGAAAAAATGTTGAATTTCGTGGGCTTTGGCATGGACCCGTCCTTCGAGTTGTGGCCTGAATCGAGATTTCAACTGAGCGGTTAACTGAGCATTGCTGTTGGTTAGCCGCAAGTAATATTTTCTTCAAATAAATTAATTATACAAGATTTAAGGTTTCTGTACAGATTAAAACTTAAAAAAAAAAATACTTGAATATATTTTTTATCGTATCATGTTAAGCATCATGAGTATTAAAATTATTATTATAATTAATTATAATAAATATTAATTATAAATACTAACAGATAAAATTAAAATTATAAAATCCGAACGTAACAAATACCTTTGTATTAATAGTGAATGAATGTAGACTATACAGTGGGCTTGAAGAAGTGAAAATTATATTGGTACAAATTAGTTCATAATCATATACCATAAACTGATAATCAAATATAGTGATCGGTCATTTCATGATGTTTTAAATGAGCAAATAATACTCTAATTTGATTCAATTATCAATGGTTGTCATTTTCATGTAACGTTTTGTTATTATTATTTTTTTGACTTTTTTGTTTTCTATGGATGATTAATGCTTTAATGCTAATATAAATTATTCAATCATGCACCTCTAGAAAGATTTTTATTTTTTATTTTTTTTGAGTTAAAAAAGGTTTAGGTTGTAAGAGATTATTTCTTTCAAAAATTAGGATAAGCCCTAAAACTTAATAAAAAAAAACTTAAAAATTAAGTCATCCGTAGAAAGGAATGTTTAGATCTCACAAGCAAAATATCCGATCATTATCAACTCAACCAATTCAGTTTATAAATTATTATTATTATTATTATTATTATACATTGGTTGTTATAGTTTAAATATGTATTTATTTAATAATTTATTTATTTATTAATTTTCATTATGTATTCCAATGAGGTACTTCGTAAAATTTCTAATATCGATTTAATTTTTTTTACTAGTATATTGGATAATTTTTCTATCATACGATAACAAGTGTTAGTTTACATGGATTTGCAAGGGTGTAAACAAAAATATAAGGTGGACTAATCCGTTATTTTTTAGTTATTCATGATAGTGAATAAGAAGATGATATACATTTGATAATTTGTGTATTTATATAGCATTCGTAATAGTTTTTATCATAATTGTATTTAAAATATTATTTGTTTTATATAAGTTTCAACACGTAATATGTATAACATAAATTTTAACACTTTTTTCTTATTTATATCATGGTTGTATTATTTTAACATATTTTAATTATTTTTTATTATATTCGTACTGTATAATCGTACGGTGATTAGAATTATTAAATTTACAATGACACAAATATCAAAATAGCCAAAAAAAAAAAAAAAGAAGAGAAAAAACAGGTAAAGAATTCCAAATACTTAAAAGGATTTTTCAATTATCAAATGATGATGCATTGTTATCCCAATGCATTACTCATCAAAAGGCCTCAAAATTTTCATTAGGGTGGCCCAGATCTTTAGAGTTTTGATCTTAATGGATTCGAATTATGAGAGTTATCATAAAATCTTGAATCAAAATACTCTCATAATACAGAGGTTTGTTTAAATATTTCAATCCGAGAAATCAAAAAATTGCTATTGATAAATCTAATTTAATTTGAATCTTGTAAATTCTAGTTAAGCCATGTCAACTTTTCGTAATAATTTTTATGAGATCGAGTCCATGCCACCAAAATTACATGGACCTATAAGGTATCATATAACAACAAAAAAAACTTATTAACGTTTTAATCTAAATTAAAAAGTAAAATTAAAAAAATGATATATATCTTTTAAAATATTATTAAAAAAAAAAAAAAGATACGAAATAAATTTTTTAATCTTATTGTTAAAAAAATTGGCCCACGCTCTTTTTCTAATGTGTTTACGATTTGGTTTAAATCCATCACATTCCGACAAAAAGCCCCACTAATTGAACTTGGTTACCCTTTCCAATGCCCAGGAAAATGGACCAATTAAAATCGCCCAGCCACTACTAAACCTCCTATTGATCGCTCTCAAGTCTCCAGTCCCACTCCCACCACGTAAAGTCAAACGAAACGACTGAATCATCGCTGAGAAGCTTGGCAGACGAACTTCTCAGTTACCATTTACAGGCTTATAAAGTAAAACTTTCAGTCTTTTTATATCGAGATTTTTCTTCCTTTTTTTTTTTTTTTTGGAGAAAGGAGAGAGCATATTGGCATCTAAGTTTACTCACCTTCCATCTTCTGCAGCAATGTTTGAAACCTTCGCATATTTAGTACGAGGAAAACAAAGAGGAAAGAGGGTGTTAGATACTTAGGAACATCGTCTTAACCATTCAAACACATATGCTAAAGTTTCATACAATCATATATATTTACAGACTTTTCTTTCTTGATAGAATCATATATACACACACGCTTATATCTGAAGCATATTTGCTTAAATTAAAGCAGTCTATATTTGCTTAAATTAAAGCAGTCTAGTACGGAATTACTCCTAAACAATTTTAGACAGAAGCAATCACTTTAACAATCATCTGTAGATATTTGCCCATTATGATATATTTAGGCACTGAACCCCTTCTGAGTAGAGCTCCAATGACCAGTAGGAATGCTGACACATGCTTGTGCCGATGCCTCAGCCATCTGCTCTGTCTGAATTCCAGCATTGCAGATGTTAGCAAAGGAACGCATGTGTTTCATCCCATACTGCGCTAGTGATCCACAGTGTGTCTCAAAAGTTCTCACCTGTGTAGGCAAACAGAGCAGAGTTTGTCCCTTAAGTAGCAAGACAAAATAAAGTAAACGAAAGAGAGGCTGAGAATCAAGAATATATATATTACCATTTTCTTAAGGCATTTCCAGTCATCAACAAGAGGTTGCCCAGCTGGTCGAACAGTGTTCAAAACTTCTGGGCCTCCTTCAATCCCAAATAAGAGCTTGCCAATGAGTTTCACACTGTTGTCTATATGCATCCTATGAGACATGGCTTCAATGATCTGCTTTTGGGCTTCAACCTTCCGAACAGAGCCGTCAGGTGCCTTGCGATACTGCAAAGTACGTAATGAGAAAGCTCAAGTGAGATGGACTATAAAACTAGCAGAGCGACTGCATTCAAATGTAAGTTTCAAGGGTTTACATCTTCTATTCATTCACAATAAAAGCATTTTAAAGGGGGAGAGATCCAAAGAGAAGTCAGATTCTTTATAATTTCAACATTACATTTACACTACCAAGTCAGTATTCAGAGCTTTCAGTATTACAATAATAGGGTTAGGAAATGCTTTCATAAACACAAAAGGCCACACTATCTCATTTACCACTCGCATTAAATGAATACTGAGAAAAGTTTTCTCAACTCTCAATTACAGATTCTAATTAGTTACATCAACCTTTAGTAAGAGACAGGTAACTCCCAAGTACTAAACTAATGTCCATTTCTGAATGTCTCATATATGTACGGACGCCTAAGTATATTTTAAAAAAATAAATGGGAACAAGTAATTCTCACTGTTTAATATATAATTCAAAAGATATAAGACACAAACCTTATCCCAGAAATGGACAAGATCAGCATCACGCTGGTTAACAGCTTTTGTAGGTGGCAGCAAGGAGTTCTCGTCAACAAATGTGAAGTTATCATTTGCAGGATTTGTACCCAGGTACGCGAAGAGATTGTCCTTGCTAAGCCCTATATCACCATATTGCATGACATGAGAGCCAAATGCAGAATTGTCATTTAAAGTCCTCCTTTTTACCTGCAAAGCCAGCAAATGAAATTGCATAACAGATCCCAACAGCAAAACTAGACGGTTTTTAGAATACTTTAGTACTGAACAAATAAGCCAGAGGCACTTGAATTTCATGTCAACAGAAATTAGGTCGGCCATTCTCTGGATATTGTTTCATATTTCCTAGATGTAAATCTAAACAGTAAAAATAAATAAATACTACTATTGGCAAAATGGCGTTGAAGTTTTCATTTACTTCCCAAAGAGGAAAAAAGGAAGAGTCCATGCAAATACATTTTTAAAACCTTACAAGTTCATATTGCTGGTGCAAAGTCTCTGTTCGCAAATTATGTATGTCACTGCTCAACAGAAACAAAAACAGAATATTAAAATTCACACAAAGAGATATAATTCAACAAAAATAAAATAAAAGCTGAATCCTCAGCTTTAAAACATCTACTAATTTAGTTCAGATCATAGTAAAAGAATCAAATTTGCATGTATATCACCCACTTTGCCTATTGACTTTTTATATTTGTCTATTAATTCTTAGAAATCAGTTGAAGATATTAATTAAATATACAACTTTCTGACATCCGGAGAAAACAGATCTAGGCAATCAACTTTCAAACAATTGCAGATTCAATGTTCTCAAGGGTAAATGAAAAGGACTTTTTATATGATGAACATGATCAAATCCCTACCTGTCCTCCATCCAAGCAACACTGTACAAGTCTCCCAAACAGGTTTCATATTCTGGGGGAGGACTTGGGTAATCTCCAGGACAATAGGTTCCCCAGCTACTCTCTACTGCATTTGCTGCTGTGGTAGCAAAGATATTCAAATTATCAGGAAGAAGACCCTCAAAGATACTTCCTGACTCACAAGCTTCAAGATAGAATACCTACAAAGTTACATGCAGACAGGCGATTAAAACAGCACAAAAGCGATGGATAACGCGTCCAGCAATTGACAATTATTAAAAGCAACAATTTACCAAGCTTTTATAAGTCCCTGAAGCATGCTTTTTCTTTAAAACGTCAATAAGATCATCAGCATAAATATAAGGATAGGTAGGCATCCCTGGATTAACACAAAATTAATCGTTAGCAGCCTTAAAAACTAGTGTTAAATTTCAAGCTGAAAACTATACCAGAATCTCTTGTAATCTATATAAACCTAAGGCGCAATCCAAGAGCCATAACAAAGTAACTGCTAATGAGATATTACTAACCAAGAATACCAGGACCCCCATGGTCAGTGTAGTATATGAAGATATGATCATTGGGGCCACTATCCACAACCTTCCCACTACCCCCGGTGAGAGCAGATTTGTTTCCGAGGATAGCAGCGAAAAAGTTGTTAACAGTAACATCATCTCCAGTATAATCCTGCACAAAAACACCAGTCAAGCAACAGTGACAGTAAAAAATTGTACAATTATTACTTAACAATATTTAAAGAGAAGAAAAAAAAAAAAAAAGAGCAACCAGGAAAGAAGAACAGACCTTTGGAACTCCCTCATAAACATCATCGCCGTGGGGATTGTTAATGATGATTCCAGGCCTGGGGTTTTCTTCATTGAAAGCGATATCATCATACATAAAGACAATTATATTTTCCTCTTTCAGACCACCTTTTCTTAGGAGTTGATAAGCATGGCAAACATCAGCCTGAAACACGTATAAATAATTATCTTAAGCAAAAATAACACCCGTCGATCAATTATCAATCAACCTATAAATTTAACATATAATCAAAAAGAAAAACTTTAGCTTTGCAAACAAATTCGACTCTTTTGAATTGATCACAAATATGTTCAAAAATCACGGGAAGAATTTCTAACCTGATGCCTGTAATTCCAATATCCATTAGATCCAGCGATCAGGACGGCCCATCTGGTACCCTCAACTTCATCATCGTCGCTCTGATGGAAGAACCTCGAAGCTTCAGACGGTAACCGAAGGACGTCCCCGTTGGCAACTCTACCGGCGGAGACGATTCCGCTCACCGATAACAGCAGAAGAAACAAACCGGCCACAAGACGGGTCATGATATTGGCCAAGCTTTAAGGAAATTAGAATCAGAAAAGGAAAAAAAAAAAAATTTGATGCTGCAAAATCCAAGACTACGGGTAAGATATAGGCATACAGCAAGCAAGCAAGTAGACGTAATGATGTCCGTGTCGGGCCCCAAAGCTACGTTATGTTTGAAAATTTTTTATGGAAAAGTTCGGTTGCATCTGGAACGTCGATGATGAGACCAATTTTTTAATGGACGGCTATGATGAGAACAATGAAATAATGATTTGGTGGTCGTCCCTACTGATCCTAGTTGAATTTCCTGGGCTTTTGAGTGGGACCTTCCGAGGCTCTTGGTCTATTACGTTATTGTCTCCGATTGGCTGGTTATTTTCCCAGAAAAAAAATAGAAAACAAAAAAATCTCAAAATTTTCTCGACGAAAAATGAAAATCATAAAAATCGAAGAATTAAAGATTCTTTTTTGAAAATTTGGTTTTTTCCTCTTTCCCAGTTATGTGTTGCCTTATCAGTTATCAGCCAGAAAAAGGAAAGCATTGGACATGAATCTTTTGGAATCCACCTGATGGTGACGAGGGATCATGTGAGCTTCATCCGTCCCGACTTGATTTGTGTATTTTTCTCTTTCTGAAAGTCCGGACCGGTTGTTCATAGATTTATTAATATTTAATATAATCGTACAAATATAATATATAAGATAAAAAAATATATAAATAATATGATTTTATTTTTAAAATTTATATAATGAATTATAAATATATCAAAATTTATATAAGTATAAAAAATTTAAATACGATTATGACACAACAAAATATATGAATATGATACGAAAAATACGAATTATCAAATCTAATTATTAGAGATTGAAAATAAATAAATAAATAAATTTGAGTCCGATTTCTATGTGTGTCAATCATATATTTATTTTAGATTAGTCTAAAATATAAATTTTAATTTTAGTTTAAATTAATATTTCAAACACACTCAAATTTTTTTATATTTAAAAACATTTTTTTATTTAATCTTTAGTTATATTATACATATTTTTTTATTAAATTAACGAATTTTTGAATATTTATATTATAATATTATATATTTTTACTATTTATATAAAAAATAAAAATAATATTTAATTAAAAAATAAATCGAATTAAATTAAACTCATGCGATCAAAAACTTTTATTTCTCAAATGTAATACTTCTATTTAAATTTTTTTAAATATTTGATGATTTTTTAAAATTAAAATAGGTCTAAAATTGAGATAAAAATATATTAAAATAATAAGATGTAAAGGCGGGATCAAATTCATATTCAACCAAAAAAAAAAAAAGAAAAGAAAAATAATTCAGCACACCCTAGTTGTCAACTTGTTATCCTTTAAATTAAATGGTGACATAAAGTAGGAAGGAATCCTTTGCTTACACTCCTCTTGACTTCTTCCCCTACGTATCCTTTTCTAGCCAATTGCCAATGGGAAAAAGACCCTTGTATTTTCTCTTGTTCTTTGGTGAATGTAGACTATGATGTTGTGGGCTTAGGGAAGTGAAAATCATAAATTAAAACTATATAAACCGATAACCACAGACAATGATCGATCGTTTCATGATGTTTTTAGACCAACAAATAGTACTCTTGTTTGATTCAATTATCACTGCCTGTCGTTTTCATTCAATTTCTTTTTTGTGTTATTGTTTTTGTTTTCTACGCCATTATCACTGCTTCAAGTTGGGGCTTGGGACAAAGGGAGATTCTTTCGACAATAATTCCAAAAAAAAAAAATAATAATAACATTCATTCATGCATAAGCAATAATTAATTTTATAATACAGAGACGTGATCATGAGTAGGACTCAACAATTTTTAAATTTTTTATTTAAATTTAAATTAATTTTAAAACTTTTTTTATTATTTTAAATAATAATTTTAAATTTATTTTTATAAAATATTTATAATTAAATTAAAATAATAATTATTTTTATTTAAATAATGAGTAATATTCATATCCAACCTAACATGAGATCGATTGGATAAATTGCTTAGATCATGCACATAGAGAAAGAAGTTTTTTTTTTTTTTTAATATTTAGGTCTCACAAGTAAAATATCCTATCATTATGAACTCAACAACTTCATATTATTTTACACATTAACAGTTAAATTTTAAATGTTTGTTTATTTTATAATGTATTATCTATTAATTTTCATTATTCACTCTAATGAGATATTTATAGTATTTCTAATATGAAATTAAATTTTTTTCTCCTAGTATATTAGATAATGTTTGATTTAAGGTTTAGGGCTGCAGGGATTTACAAGGGTTATAAAGAAAAATAAAAAAAAATAATTTTACTTACAAGATTGATCATTAATTAAAGAAATAAAATGTAAGAATAACGTGGTCTATGTTTTTATGTTGTATTCATGTTTTACGAATATAAAAGATAAATTAAAATTGCTATAAAAATTAGTATAACGAAACAAAAAAGCTTGTTAATGTTTTAACCTAATTATTGGGATTAAAAAGGAGTTATATATATATTTTTAAGATATAGTAAAAAAATAAAATAAAAATAAAAATAGACATGTAACTACCTATTAACATAATATAAAATAAAAAAAATTATACTTGGGCATTAACTCTATTTGAAAAGTCGAGTTTGAATCTCTTATTTTTTAAATATTAAAATTGACCAAAAAAATGTATATACATACATATATCTATATATATATGTGTGTGTATCTATATATAAAGTTAAAGAATTTTATTGACCGATTATCAAGATCGAATCTAGTATAAAATTTATAAACTTCATCCGACGGTTACAAAAAACGGAGTCAAAAAGAAAACTCGAAAGCCAATATGTAAGAGAAATATGGCCGAAGGCTTGAGATGAATACTTGGCCCAAAATTGGTCCATATGTCATTTTTCTAATTGACAAAAAAAATGGCCCACGCCACTAATTGACCTCGTTACTATTGCGCTTGTCCAGCTTAATGCCTCGTAACAGTTCCGGCCCAAGCAGCCTCCTCTTGAACGTTCTCAAGTCAAGTCTCACCACACGCTCGAAGCTGCTGATTCACTAAACAGGTCGCTGAATACTCGGCGGACAAACTTCTCGGTTTCCATTTAGAGGCTTACGAAGTTAAGGTGTTTTTTTTTTTCTTTTTAATTTATTTATTTTTTATGGAGAAAGGGGAGAGCATATTGGAAGCGATCTACGAGGACGATGATTTAGGAGATAGCGAAGATGTTGAGATGCTTGATGTAGAAGAAGGAGAGCTCGTGGATAGTAACTCGGGAAACGATCGAGCAAAAAGCGGCGTTGCAGATGTTAACGGTGAAAATCAAGGGTCCCAAAGTAAGAATAAGAAGCGCAGGGCAAATAGGAGGAAGAATAAGAAAAAAAAGGGTGGGTCAGGAGTTAAAGCTTTGGATATCAACAGGTAATTTTTTTTTTTTATGAAAATTAAATATTCTTTGCATCTACAAATGAATAAATATGACTATTAATTTTGGGTGAAATTGGGTTTTTAAAACTTTGTTAAATTTGGGTTTTTTTTTTTTTTTAACAGGTTTGTGTTAGATACTTGTAGACGGTTAAAAGAGAGGAAATCGTACATGGTGTACACTGCTGTGGGATGCTTGGGGATTTCTGCATTGAGTGATCTCGTTAGAGAGGTATTTTTTTTTATATCTTTCAAGACATTTAATTAATTTGTTTATTTCTAATTATCCGTTTGCATAATGTGAAATTCAATGTTGAGTTTACCACGAATAAGTTTAAGTTATTGGCGTATAGTTATTTGTTGTGCCGATGTCATTTGATTTTTGGAACTTGTTTAGATTATGCTTTCCTGTTCTTAAGGAATTCCGTATGGTAGATATACCCGAGTTTGTGCTGGCTGTTCGAGGATGCTTCCAACACCGACAAGCTTGGTTGAGTTTAGTTCATGCCACCTTGTCTAGTTGGGATTATGATGCATTAATACCTTCTCTATTGAAAGTTAGTAAGTTTGTCGCTTGGTAGTATTTCTTTGCCATTCCTTGTTGAGCTGTCCTAGGTAATTTTGGTCTTGTTTGTTGATAAAATCACCTACAACTTCTGAGTGATGTTAGCTTACCCCTTCTACATTTTAACCCATAAGCTTCATTCATTTTGTTCTTAAAAGGTCAGAATTCGGGTCGAACTTCATTTTCACCCTGCCTGGGCTCACAGTGGTTTAAAACAATTCCTCTCTTAAAATCTGATGATCTACATTGTTTTCCCTACCATTGCAGATTTTTTCTTGCAGATGCCATTTGCTACTTCAAATCCTGTTCTCTGAGTTGAGATGACCCACTTCATAAGTTCCTTGTGATATAGGTTGTTGCCATTTTTCTTTCTTGGAAATGAGCCACTCAGTGCTGATGTAAAATAATATATCAAGTAGATTTTCACATATCGAAAGCTAAGTATAAGAAATTAAGAATGAATTTGTTCAAAATTTAAAACTTAAAAGACAGCTGTTTATGTCTATTCATCTATATGGTAGGATAAGGGCAAAAGACTGAAGCTTCTTTTTCAATTGATGCCATCAAGTTTATTGGTATTCTTGTTGGTTGTGGGCAGGTGGTCAGGAGATGGGTTTGTGAATAATTATCTTTTTTATTATTATCTTTTAAGAATTTCTTAAAAAAATAAAGTTGAGTGGTATGAACGCAAAATAAATGCCGTTTGAGAAGCACTTGTATCATTGGATGATAAATGGTTAACAATCATTAATATGACATTGCAACTAATAATAAAGGCAAACTTAATTACGAGCAGAAGTGAGAGTTACATGGAATAAATAAGACTTGTACAGTAAACTTTATGTTTGATTTGGACATAATATCTTTTATCTATTTCCTTAGTTTGGTGTTTAATGGAGTAATTCATTTTTCCATGCCTCATAAGATGATGATGTGTTAAAATCTTCACCTTGGCTGCCGTTGCTTGAGATTTATGGAGAAATAATTGGTAAAAATTTATGACATGTTTTTTCTTCTTTTGTCCTTTTTACATCTGTTCCAATTCTATGGTTTTCTTATTTGTTTAGTAATTTCTTGAAGTTATAATGATGATTTTCATAGTTTAAACTCTGATTAAAATGATAGTCTCATCTGCGGTACTGTACTGGCACACCCTCTCTTTGCTTTCTTTTCACACCAGAGAGTTTTTGCATTCGTTTTCCCTGCCATTGTTCCTACTGCAATGTATGATGAAACACAAAGTCCTCAGGTGGATGCAATTCAATCTTGTGGAGGTCAGATGACTGCTGATGGCAGACGCTGTCGGACAGGTGGTGGCATATTATGGAATATCATAAAAGCGCGAGAACCAGCTGCTTATCGAGAAATAATGAAAAGAGCCAAGGAATTTGAGGTGTGTACTTATTGGCACATCAACTGCTATTCTTTTTCCTTTTTGTCAGCTGAATGTACATGTGTGCATGAGAACTTTCAAATTCATCTATCAATTGGATGTCTTAATGATGTCGTTAGGAATCAGTTGCCTGGTTGTTAGTATGCTTTGCTTATATAGAATCTATTTTCTGAGATTAACTCCCAATATTCTGTGACACTTTTATAGGTTTTGTTAATATGGCTGTGCAATCTAATTGCAACAATGATAAGTTCGATATGTGAAAACTTAGTATGATCCAAGAAACTCTTGCTTTTGATATAATCGCCTTTGAACTTTGGTTCGGGATAGAATTGCAATGCAATTCATGGGCATTCGGTTCATGTATCGTGTTTTGAGCCAACTTAGTAGTCAACGCTGGTGTATACTTTTGGTTCTTCAAATACTAATGTGGACTAAGTTCCTAATGGGTATTTATAATTTTGCAGAAGCAATTTAAGCAACAAAATATGAGACAGGCACCGGCACAGAACAAAGAGAGCTCATCCCAAGAAATTGCCGCTACACTCACTGATGGAACTGCAGCAAGTGTTCCAGAAGATCCTCAACTAATTCCTCAAAACCCCCAAGAACAGTTCAGTCCCGAAGGAACACGTAAACCTGTTCATGATCGGATTAGGGTCCCTGTTTCATATGAAGACCTTCTAGGAGAGGATCCTAAAGACGATTAATGTGATCATTTAAAAAAAAATTGAAATTTTGCTTGGCCTCAATTTTGCATGCATAGATTTGTTGATACAAGGGATTTTAGCTACAGATGAGATCGTTTTCGTTAATGAGAGAATTATTAGTTGTTCTTGAATCAAAATTCCATTTCTTAGAAGTAAAACACAGGTTGATGTTCATCTTAGCTTTAATAGAATGTCATGTTTTCTGGTTTTTGTCTGTTGATATCAGCCAAAATAGTTCGTGCTGACTAGGAGTTTGGAACTCTGGATCAATCATCCTTGAAGCAATCTAGTTTAATGATTGAAACTTTTTGTTCTCATAACCTGCATTATGGTACCTTACATGGTTTCCACGACAGTGATTACTTTTTAGCTGATTAATCAAATGACTCAATCATGGAAATTGACAGTTCCGCATTTGTTTTCTTGGCAACGTAATTGGATACAACATGGCTACAATCCATTGGACCAATTGAGCATCTCAATCTTCAGAATAGTTAACGATGGTTAACAAATTAGTCACAGAGTTACAAAAGGGTATTCTGAAAAGTTGTCCTGTCACACAATAGAAGTGGACGGCCAACTAACTGGTTTAAGTCTCTGGCGTCAAGAAACTTGGATTTTGCGTCTTTCGGAGGAAGAGGCAAACCACGGTGCTGTCATCTACTTTTGAAGATGGGAACTTCTTTTTCCATGAGGCGGTAGCCGCCTCAACCACCGCCCTTGCCGCGGTCTGCTCATTTTCTGCCTTCATCACTATGGAGGCAACTTGGTTGTTGTTGAGGACATCCCATACCTAAGAAATAGTCCAAGAGAGAGAGAGAAAAAAAAAAAAAGAAGACGTTTTAAGTTCATTCTTATCTTGAAAAACATTATTATTTCATTGAAGAGAGAGGGGGGGTGGCTTACCCCATCTGTTGCGAGAATAACGAACTGATCATTTGGAGTTAGGTGGTGGTAGAAGACGTCAGGGATTGCAATGATTCCATGGTTCTTGAGTAGGAAGTCTCCGAACGCTCGAGACATGGCTAGGCCTGGAGAATCTTCATGGGGCAGCCATACACGATGGATATGTGGTTCTTCCTTTAATGCAAGTACCCTACCCTTGCAATTTCTTATTCTTTCTGCTTCACCTGCATCAAATATTTGATCAAGATCAAACACTAAATCGATAAAAATGGATTGCTAGAAAAAAACAAAAAAAGGAAAAAGGGTGATTACCGGGTAAACCAGGCTTCAAATCAGTAGTTAATTGAACAGCCTTGATCCCATTCTCGGTTATTGTTCCTAGCACTGCCCTTGAATCACCAAGGTTTGCAATAACAAGATCTTCGCCCTTCGAGAAAAAAAAAAAAACCAACAGGAAAACCATAAAAAAAAATGAAACTTTTATTTTTAATAACTTGTGAAATCAAATTATGGATCTAACTGAGCATTTTTCTTACTTGTCTCACAACAACAACTGCGGTGGTTCCACTGGTGGAGCCATCCAAATTCTCTTGAAGCATGATCTCTTTGTCCATCACCTTGAAGCCGCTGATGCAAGCCTCTTTCCACTTTTGAAATTCCTTGCTTGGAATTGTTCCTCCACCGTCTGCTTTTGCCACCTGATGTTGAAACTTTTTGCCATCTACTGCTGCTTCAATCTTTTCTAAAGCCTTCTTTTGGCTTAGTAAGAGCGATGGCAACCTATTTCTCACCATATTGCTCACCACATGACCATTCTTTCCGTGACCATCAAAAACTCCACAAAATGCTCCTCCTTCCATTCCATAATCCTTGAAGACCCAAAAAGAAAAAACAAAAACCCAGAGCTTTGATTAACAAGTTTGATCCAATCTCAACTCAACCACATCAATTTTTGATTAACTGGTTAAAAATGTACTAAATTATCAAGTTGTTGAAGAAGATTTTAAGAAGGATCATCAGAGAGAGCAAAATATTCCATTGAGAAAACAGCCATAAATATGAAACAATGAGTTTGGAGTTGCAAACCTGATAAAGGATGGCAGCATCCTGGTTTAGCCCTTTGCTTCCTTGCTTGGAGTAAAGAGAGCCAAGTCCCTGAATTCCAATGGAAGCAACGTTTTCAGTCAAGTAAAGAACATTTTCTTTACAGTCTTCAGCTTCATGAATCTCTGAAGATGCAACGGATATGCAGATTCCCATAATATCAACTCAAAATAAACGAAATTTCCTTATTAAATTCCAATGACTTTGTGAATCAGTCTTCTCAATCATGTATTTAAAGACAATTCATAATGCGCATGTTAGCCAGATTGTAATAATTATAATATCAGCGGGACAAGTGGCTCCAATCAGCTGAAAGCACAATTCAATTCCATTAATAAATTCACTATCTTTTGTTTAATAAAATTGTTGAGTATTATCATAGGCTACCCCAAGATTCACTTAAAGAGGCATATGAGGTGTATTTTTTTTAATATCTAGACAAAATAAGTTTGAGTTAATTCTATTAATTTATGCAATCGTTCAGTATTTCGTGAAATTTTAGTTTCCTTTATATACATAGATTATCAAATTAGGTGACCTCAAGGACATATTGAAATTTCTTCCACCTTGCCTCAAATTCTTTTAAGTAATTTTCAATTTTTTGGTCTAAATTTTATACGTATTATTAATCAATTATCTAATTTTTAAAAATAAGTATTTTTCGAAATGCTCTTTAATATAAAAATATATGATAATATTTTATTGAAAATGATAAATAAAATTATTAATTATTACATTAAAATCCATCATTTATGATTAGATTTTTCATATTACTTACTATAGATTTTAGATTTTTTGCTTTTCATATTGCATGATTTGCAAGCCATTATTTCTTGAGATTACATAATTTCCTATGGAATCTCATGAACAACTGAATTGAATGGCCCAAAGGCTTAAGTAAGCCTATGTTTATTTATAAAATTATAGGTAAAAAGTAAACGGTTGGTCCCTTTCCAATAAATAAAAAAGGGTCGGTTGACACTTCAACAAATATATGCACCTTAAAGGAAAAAAATAAAGTCTCGATCCAAGGCCGATGGCATTAGTTAACCCAATTTTTTTTAAAAGAAATTGATATATTTGATAAACATAAATATTTATATTTAAAAATTATATATATTTAATAATTTTTGTAATTAATATTAAAAAAATATAAAATACAATACATATGAAATCTAAATTCAATGACTTTGAGACAGAATTATGAAAAGATTCATCAAAATGTTGGTAAAATCTTAGACAGAAGAAACAAATAAGTATTATAGCTATTTAAAAAAAGGTTTAATCCCACCCTTTTAAGAGTTAAGAGAGCCGTAATCATGATTAATCATAGTCTACCGAGCATGCACAAGTGGAGAAAGGACTTGGTTTGGGGTACGTCAGGCTGTTGGCTTTTGCTTAATCCGAAGAAGTTTGATCAATTCGATCGTAGCCGTAAACATAGGAGACTTTCTTTCGGATCGTTCGATTGATTATCCAAGTTGACTTTATAATTTAGAAAAATAATTTCAAACAAATGGGTCCCTCTCTCTCTCTCTCTCTCTCCCCTAATTGGTCGGATTTTGTTTAATTATGTTTGTGTTGTGTATGCCACTGAAAATCAATATAATCGGAGGAACAAACATGTCGTCGAGAGAGCAGAAATTAATAAAAACCATTTTAGTACTTTATAAAATCATTTTAATTATTAAGAATTTAAGTTAGAATATTAAGAAAGTTTGATTAGAGGAATAAATACTAGTGATAATATTTGGTCAATTACCACAACAAAATATTCTTGCATGAAAAATTAAAGGTTGCTTAACGATGTGTTACTATTTTCATATTATTGTTTGACGGTGAGAAAGGAGGTGAATTTGTTTTAAAAATGGATATATATATTTTTATTATTGAATCAAATGTTCGGATTATTTTTTTTTGAAAAAAATTAAATTTATCTCAATCATCGTAGGCTCATAAAAAACTCATGTTTGCATTACAAATGCTTGGCTTGATCAATTTGCAAATCTAATTGAATTTTTTATTTTAATATATTCTAATTAATTTTCATTGGTATTGAAAAAATATTTAAATTTAAACTCGAATATAAATAATCAAAGTTGAATTTAAATATCAAAATTAAACCATTTTATTAAGAAAACAAAATTAATTAAATGAACTCGAGTAATTTAATTTTTATTTCAAATAAATCTTGAATTTTAAAATTAAAACTACTTCAAATTTGTATTAACTTTCAAGTTACAAATTTTGAGTCGGCCTTGAACTTTAGCTTCTTGCTCCTTAATCTTGGCTTGAGTGAGTTACTTCCTATTTGAACCCCTCTTACTCGCAAGTTGCTTCCCAAGGAGTAAGGAATATCTATCGATCAAAACGACAGGAAGATTAATATCTATCGTGTTTTGAGTTATGTACTAGAATAGTAAAGTCAATTTAAATCGAGTCAGAAGATAATTTTGAGGACTTCCCAGCCTCGCAACCATTGACTGCATTTTAACAATTATTCATTAAAATTTTCTTTTTCAATACGTAATGGAGCGTTGAATCTATCTGATTCTAACTCTTTAACATCAATAATTGATTCCAAACCAGTATTCGAATAATAAAAAAAAAAAACTATACGATTTCTACTTTGAGTTTTTCTTTGTTGGCTGAATTATCTAATACCCTGATTGCCAAAATGTACCATTTTCCCAGGCTACAAGAAGCCTAGAATCACGCGTTAATCATTACCAAGGATGAACATAATCACAACATTTTGATCCATGCTTTCACGCTTTTATAAGCATGCTTGATTGTTTCTTTAGTCAAATAACTCATCCTTGTCGCACTCCTTACATGTCAGACTTCAGTAGGTTGGATAACCCAGATATCTTATCAGATAAACAAGCTTCATCAAGGCTGCCGACCTTGATTTGTAAAACATTTACAATTCTTCAATGGATAAATATTATAATCAAAAGGAAATGCTCGGAAATCTTGAGCTGTAGGGATAAGACTCTCAAATTAATGTATTGATAAGGACAAAGGAGGTTTGTTTCAGGGATATGTTAGAATAATCCATTACACAATCAAAAACAATGTATTAGGATTAAGCATGATAGAATGATGGAAGCCACCCTCACCATTTATGAACCTTGTATGCATCAAATCAATGGGATATAAATGCTTAAATATGCACCTCTTACTGCGGCAACCAACCAAATGTTAGCTTGGATCTAAGGTTCCTGCATCTGGTGCTCCCGTTCAAGCCTTGTCCGTTATGCCTCTCCGAGTAAAGGATCAAAGAGAGTTCATTGCTAAATTAATGCTAAAAGGGATGCTCCCTGCAGTTTGCTGTGACATTTTAAGAAAGTTCATAACGAATTACCAATCAGTTGACATTGCAGCATTTTCCTCCAAGAAGCTGAACATTTAAAGTTTAAATTTACCCCGATCGGAATGACCAATTACTCCTTTAAGGTGTAAGATGATGAAAATATTGCATCTTATATAATATGAAACAGTTTGACAAGAACACACAAAAAGGTTTAATCTATACAGAATGTTTGCAGAAAATTAAATAGGTTATCTTGTCTATATATCTTAATTTCAGCTCATCTAAAAAGCATACTGATAAAATGACCCAAGGAACGAAGCAGCACGAATGATCGGGTGGTTGATGTTTTCACCGGCTGGTGGACACATGAACATTATCTTCACCATTTGCTGATTCAGCTGACTTCTTCATAAGAGGCTTGGGAATATCGCAGTCATCTTGAGGGCAACGCTGTTGAGGGTGAGACAACAACATAGACATGAAGCGGAAGAGGGTCCGCGGTAGCCCATGTCCGCTCTCGTGGATGTATCCTTCGTACTCACTAACATGTTCGAGCGCATCAACGAGTGCATCATAGACCGCCTGGGGACAATTATCCGGTCCAGGCTTGTCATGGAGGTACATCACATCCAAAGTGAAGAGTTTTTGGTTTACAGGCCATTGATGATGGGGTCGTACCGACGATCTGCAGTATATAAGAATCTAAAAGCGGCAAAATATAACACCGTGTGTCAGATTTTTTAGGAAGAATGACGAAATAGAAACATTTATATGCAAGCCACAAATTCATATAACAAAGGTTCTTTGCTTAAATCTTTCCAACAGTTCGCGAAGTAATTTAATCAGTCATAGGAATTCATTCAACAAAGGATGACTCGAAAATATAAAACATAACCATCTACTTGGTAGCTACACTTAGAAAAGGAGATCTAAAGTTCGAATATTTTTCCCAACTTAATGATAAGAAGCGGAGAAGAAACGAATACTGACCACTCTTAAAATTCGGTTCAGGGCACGAGATTTCTTGGCTTCATGAGCTGCTAATCGGAATAAATTGGTGAGATCTGCTTGACCAGAAGACACAGTGGTAGCCGAGAGTGCCCGAACCGCAGCAATGGTAGACTCAACATCACTGCTGAACTCTTTTCTAAGCTATAACAACAAACTAATGAAAATTTGAAACTTTTTTTCTCCAAATCAATGAAAGCCTAGATTATGTCCTTCTATTTCACAAATTTCCAATCGATCTTAAAGAAATTTAAAAAAAAAATAGAAAAGACAAAGGGAAGAGTACCCAAGACGCTGATTTGGAGAGAGTAGCGAAAGCGAAGCGGTGGTCGGGGTTGATAGAGAGCTTGGAGTTGACGAAGAGAAGGATGGCTTGCTTTATGGAATCCAATCGGGTGACCCCCGCTGTTTTCATCTCAACAAGAGACTCTGCGTCTACATCCACGCAAAATATTATGTCCTCGTTGTTGATTCGCGTCGGATTCAAGGTGTAACGCCCCGCTCCTCCCACCGAAGGGTCTCCTTCGATTCCTTCCATTTTCATTTTCCCTCGATGTCCTTCTGACATTTGCAACCAAACAAAGGGCGAGGAAGGAGAGAGGAAAGGAAATTGCCAAAGAGACGAATAAAACGGTGCCGTTTTAAACTCGTCGATGGTACTTCGTTATAGACTACCGAGAGGTAGAATAGAAGAAACGGTGCGTTTTTCCGCGTTGTACTTCTTTTTTTAGATATTTGCTTCTTTACTTGTTTTGGCTGCGAAAGGTGAGAGATCAGGCGAAAATGGCGTGTACGCATGACCACAGCTGCGAAGATCATGATTGTTCTTCTAATTGGTCTCTTTATAAGCACATCGACCTCTCGAAGGTTCTTTCTTTCTCTTTTTTTTTTTTTTTTTCTGAAAATTTTGAAGATTCAACCGACTCATTACTGATATCTGTTGTCCCTAATTCATATTTGAAGTAGAATTTCGTTTTGTTTTTCCACTCTCTTCTTTAACCGAATTTACATATTAATTTTGTTTCTTGGATATTTTGGTTATCTTCAGGTAACTGCTTTGAATGAGGGTAATCCCGGAAGCGTCAAATCGGTGTTTGAAGCTTGGGAGGAGCGATTAAATTCTACTGGGGTAATTTTTTTTTAATTTTTTAATTAACTTTAATTTATATGCTTTTTATTCCATGCCTCTGTTCCTTTTCTTGTTTGAAACAAATGAATGAATGCATATATGTAATTTTATATAAATAAACGAATTAGTGTATGTAAGTATTTCTACAGTTACATTTTTGTATTAAAATGCTTCTGGAAAATGATTTTGTATTATGCTTGAAATGCCTGTCATTTTCAATGTATGTGATAGCTTGTTGAGGTTTTTGAACTGTGGCAGGAACATTTGGAGAGTAACGAGGGTGATCCTGCGTTACTTGTTTACATTCCGTAAGTGACTGCTTCTAGTTGTTTGAGTTCCTTTAATTGTATGACTTGAAAGTTTTCGCATTGAAGTTCGTGTGGTTTTTACGGTATGAGTGTCCATCTTAAAACTTTGGTGCGTGAGGGTAAGATGATATTTTATTGCTAATTAGTTTTCCATATGATTTTCCTTTTTACCCTTCATAGGCTCAGCTTTATGTTGTTCCTTGCTCGCAAACTCAAGGTAAGCAAGGTATGTTTTGAAATGTATTTTGTGAATCAAGTGATCAAGTGTATTGGTTCATTTTCAAAATTGTTGAATGAACATTAAACATTGCTCTTTTTTCTTTGTTTGGAACTTACTATGTTCTAGAAGTGGTTGTCTGATTTCACATATACTCATTGATTTATTCCAATAGATTTATGTCAGATGTTAAGATCAAGAGTATATCAGTTGTTGGTGGTGCTGACAGAAGAAGTCCTTCTAAGATGAGGGTTTAAGTTCATATGACAAACCAAGTGGTTTGATCACTTCTTAAACGGTTAATCTCGGTTAGCACTTTGGAGTGAAGGTTAATATTCAAAATTGATTGAACGCCTTTTTAACTGCTTTCTTATTGAAGATATTTTCAATTTTGGTACCTGATATTTCTAAAGAACCTCAGATTGCAGTTGTTCGACAGGAATGACTTCTGTCCACATGGCATTCTTCTAGTTATTTTTTAGATATTTTATTTTTTCCAATTTGTCTTGATTAGGTTTATCAATCGAGATGGCATTGACTTCTCTGATGCTCAAAGCATGCAACCTTTTCAGGTATTGCCCGTCTCCGCTTGCCATGGTATATAGTGTTAAATTCAACAATGTTCATCTAAAGCGTGTATGTTTTCTTTGAAGGAATGGGATTTGGTTGAAAATTTTCAAGGGGTGTTAGAATACCAGATGAGGTACTTTTGCACTCCATAAGTGTTACCTTTGTTTAGTAACAGTTATGATCCATTTTTTAGCGGTTAACTTGCTAATTTTTTGAGCACGAAAACTAGTTCCGTGCGGCACCAATTTAGTTGATGCTAATAAAAGACTTAGTAAAATTGCGGAGGTCTATTTCATTCTCTCCATTTTCCAGTTTCTGGTGCCATATTAACATGCATTATTTAGGTATTCAAAATTTCAAAGCGTGGCAAGTATTACATTACATTTCCCTGATAGTTTTGGTGGTGATACAACTCAAGTTCACTACATTGGTTTTAAAGGTGAAGCCACACAGGTACTTCCCTTGACAGCTCAGGTTCATTGATGATGTTTAGTGAAAATTTAGTGCGTGAAGTGACATATTTCCTAAAATTTGATTGACAGTTGAAGAGAGATGTGGTCGCAACAATTGTTTATGAAATTACGCCCAATCCCTTTGATCACAAGTAAGTTTTTGCTCTTGTTAAATGGCTATGTATTGGAATCGATGTTTAACCTAAGGATTTGAGTATGCTTGCATTCTTGTTAAAATCTTGAATTATTCTGCTAATTGGTAGATATTACTAGATTCTAGAATGAGCCTTAATTGGTAGTCAAGATACTGGTATGAATCTGATATGGATATACTCAATTTTTTAAAGTTTTTCCATTTATTTGGAGGATCACAACCTTATATCCATAAATGAATATGTATTGGATATGAATGTTTGGGGAAAAAAAATAAAGAGTCCAAGTAACATAAGCCGACATATCTACAGCTGAGATAGATATATTTGGTACCGAGCCTATCCAAATTCATGTAGTAAAAGCTATTATTATTGAACAACTTTCAAGATGTCCTATAGCACATCAGTTTGGTTCAATATGACATTTGAATATATAACAAATGTTTTTTTTTAGTTATGAAAAATGATTATATATATATATATATATATATATATATTTTCGTGCGGGACCCGGGCTGAAACTGGCGGAGGCCTTTCTCATCTGGAATAAATAAAAAAGAATTTGTGATAAGTCTGGGCTTTGGCTCTCTTTGTCAAGAATCTGATCCCTCCATTCGATGGCGAAAATTACACAATATGTTACAATAGTTGATGGGGAATCCCCTAATTGTGTGATTATGTTTTTCTTTCTAAGAAAATTAAAAAAAAAAAAAAATACTTTCAAATGGTTTAGGTTCAATGTAATTGAAAACTGTGGCATTTTCACGTTTTATATAGATGCTAATTTGATAACTAATAACAATTGCTATTATATTAGCATATTAAATCCCACATTTTTAAGTCAAATACCATCATAATTCCTAGGTAGATAAGAAAATTTTATACTTTTATGTTTTGGTCTCTATTGTACGACCACAGCTATTTGTAAAATGAGAAAGCAAGAACGGTAAAATAAAATTGAAATCGAATTGATGGAATTGTTTTAACAAAATCAAAGAAATTGTGATTTAAATTTGAAAAAAAAAAAAAAAGAGTCGAATTCAATCCCAATTCCAAAAGCATTTTGAATAAATTATGCTTTTTAGGAAGAACTTAAAATAATTTGATTAACTTGAAATTGAATTCAATCTAAATGTAAAAGAATTCAAATTTAAATTGGTTTTGAACTCAAAATAAACAAAACTTAAAATATCCGAAAGCTAAATTAATTGATATCTAAAGTAATTCAAACTTGACATTACTTAAAGCTAATATGGTGCGACCTAAATCCACCTAAATTCAACCATTTATCATTTGATAGTTTTAACATATCAAAATCTTTATAATACGATTAATTAATATATTAAATTTATATAAATAAATATATAATAATTTAAATATAATTATAATATATAAAAATATATAAATATTAGATCAATAAATGAATTGTAACGTTTAAGGAAAGACTTACCTTCTCAGTTCTCATATGGTAAGTAAATTTCCAGAAATCTACTATGAATTTTGGCAAGTTTTTTAAAGGAAAAAAAATTGAAATGGCAAGTTTATTTATCAGTTTATACTCTTTTATTTTCTGACCATAGCATATGTGCTTGTTATCTAAATAAAGAGCACGTCAATCAAGGGTTTTGTTTTTGGCTATCCTGATCACATGATCAGGAGTTGGTAGGCCAAGTGGCAACGTCAGAGCCAATACTTAGGAGGAGACACAATAGACCAACCCGTCGAGGAATTATTATACACCTTGACAAAGATTTTTTCCACTTCTGTCACTTACTGCTTGAGTTTGCGAGTGGTAAAGATTAAAGAATATAATCCTCCGGTCCAGCCGCTTCGGCTTTTTTCCTTTGTCCTTCTTATTATTTTTCTATTGCTTCAAACGGCTCTATTATTTCAGTACAGTTTTAGGGTTTTAAAACTTTTAGCCCCTTCGTCAACCTATTCACTGCAGAAAGAAAACGCGAGAAAGCTAGGTTTTGCTTTATTCTTTTTTACCCTGCTAATTCGTCTTATTAGATTTTATCGGTGTATTATCTGCGCTATATTGTTTAAATCGTTTACTATTTGTGCTTTAAGTTAAGATTTGCTGTATGTCTTTAGTTATACATGTTTAAGGGCAAAGTTTAAGAATTTTCGTGTCAGCTTTTAATCAATCTCCTGCAAGAACTTCATTCTTCAAAGCAGAACTCCTCCTTTTTTTTTTTCTTTTGTTTTCCTTTTCTCATATGGGATTAAGTCTTAAAGGCTGTTCATTTTTTTTTGCTTTAACCACAAAAAAAAAAATTATGTTGAAATTAAATTTTCATTTTAATTCTGTGTTTTGTTCCCTTGTAAATTCGTAGGAAATTTGTGAGGTATACTAGTGGAAAGCAAGAATGCAGGCTTTTGGTGGAGCTGCAATGATGGGTTCTTTGCAACAGCCCATGAGGGTCAATAAACTAGCATTTCCGTTAAAAGGGTCCGGTATTATTGGATTCCAGCACCATATTAAACTTAACTCAGTGAAGCCTTGTAGAGCTCAAATTGAAGGTAGCTTAGTCACTGGGATTCCGGCCTCTTCTGTCTCTGTCCCTCTGCTCGAAAAGAGCTTTGTGGACCATGCCCTCGGTGAAGCTGATCCTGAGGTTCGTGCGATTATTAACAAGGAGAAGGAGAGGCAGTTCAAAAGCCTTGAGCTTATTGCCTCGGAGAACTTTACATCCCGTGCAGTGATGGAGGCAGTCGGGTCATGTCTCACAAACAAGTATTCCGAAGGACTACCTGGTAAAAGGTATATTTAATTAAGCCAACTGCATAGAGATTTAATCTCTCTTTTTTTCTTTTTTTGGTTCTGATTTAATTGTGTGCAGCCAATGATCTTATTGTTTGTTGCAGGTACTATGGTGGCAATGAGTACATTGATGAACTTGAAACACTTTGCCAGAAGAGGGCTTTGGCAGCGTTTCACTTGGATGAAACAAAGTGGGGCGTTAATGTTCAACCATTGTCAGGTTCTCCTGCTAATTTTGAGGTTTATACAGCTATTCTTAATCCACATGATCGAATAATGGTAAGATACCTTTGCCTTTTTTAGCCGCTGTAATTTAGGTGTTTTTTTTTTTTTTTTGTTTCTTCTGTTGGATGGTACGCAAATCGATGATTTCTTAATGTAATTGGTGTAGGGTCTGGACTTACCTCACGGGGGACATTTGTCACATGGATTTATGACTCCTAAAAGACGAGTATCTGGCACATCAATCTATTTCGAGTCAATGCCTTATCGACTTGATGAATCCACAGGTTATGCCTCCTTATTGTTTGACTTGCTAAGTTTTAGTGGTTGGTAAGCATGCTTGGTGGTTGATTCATTTCGTCTGAAATTTGGAACAGGCCTTGTTGATTATGACATGCTTGAGAAAACAGCTACGCTCTTTCGACCAAAACTTATAATTGCCGGTGCCAGTGCATATCCTCGAGATTTTGACTATCCTCGCATGAGGAAGGTAATTGCTGGTTGTGCTATAATGCCTACCATAATTTACCTATAATTTAGTGAAAACTATTTTTTTTTCTATGCATTTCATATATTCCTTCTCATAGCTTATAACTTATTTGATTGAAATCTTTCTGAAGATCGCAGATGCCATCGGTGCATTTCTCATGATGGATATGGCTCATATAAGTGGACTCGTTGCTGCTTCTGTAGTTGCTGACCCCTTTGAATATTGTGATATTGTGACAACAACTACACACAAGGTTTGGGATGAATATGTTCATTTAATGTGTTAAACTCTATCTATGTTAAATTCACTTGACATGCTACTAGCTTTGCTTGTTGAAATATTTATATTAAGGGTACTTGAGAAAATGTAGTTTCTTGTAGCATGGCGAATCTTGCTTGATTTCCCAGTTCAGTTTATCTTTTCCCTCATCTAGCAAAGAATATAGTGTTAACTTTGTTTTGATCCTGATTTAGTTATCATTTGCATTAGAGGATCTGCCCTGCCCATAAACTTGCTAGTGTGGTATCTTTAAAATTGTACAATTTATTCCCTTTGCAGTAATGTCCTTGTGAATAACCTACTTAATTTTCTTGCTCATTTCCAGTCTTTGAGAGGTCCAAGAGGTGGCATGATCTTCTTCAAGAAGGATCCTGTTCTTGGAGTTGATTTAGAATCTGCCATCAATAATGCTGTTTTTCCAGGTTTACAGGTCAGTTTGACTCAGCTCATTTGCTCCTATTACTAATCTGAATTTTCCTATTCCAACCTTCTGCTGGCTTTCAAAGTTCAAGCTGAGGTTTTGAAGTTACGAACTAGTCATGTCATGCGAAACATAATGTTTTCTATGCAGGGTGGTCCTCATAACCACACAATTGGTGGACTAGCAGTTTGCTTGAAACATGCACAGTCGCCTGAGTTCAAGGCTTACCAGAATCAGGTACTGTCTTTCAAAGATAAAAATTCAAAGTTATGTCCTGATGATCAAGTCTAATATGGGTACTTCATCCTGCAGGTAGTGTCCAATTGTAGAGCTCTTGCTAGCCGATTGGTTGAACTTGGCTATACACTGGTTTCTGGTGGCAGTGACAATCACCTTGTGCTTGTGGATCTGAGGCCATTGGTAAGTTACTATCTCTGTCACGATTCTTGAAAACTCGAGTAGCATTAGAACTCTTGTTCTGATTCTTTTGTAGACACCCTAAGCTCCCTTTGCCTCTTTCCTTGTATTAATTAACTTCTCCTTCAACAGGGTATCGATGGGGCTCGAGTAGAGAAAATACTTGACATGGCCTCTATAACCTTGAACAAAAATTCGGTGCCTGGTATGTTCTGCCTTATTTGCATTTTTTTTTTTTCAGTTCATTTAATTTTTTTATGTTTATATATAACCGGTAGTTACACATCTTAAAATTTGCAGGTGATAAGAGTGCACTTGTTCCAGGTGGCATTCGCATCGGATCACCTGCTATGACCACTAGAGGATTTAGAGAAAAGGAATTTGCGGCTGTTGCTGACTTCATCCATGAAGGTGTGCAAATAACTATTGATGCTAAAGGATTAGTTTCTGGATCAAAGCTTCAAGAATTCTTGAAGTTTGTGGTGTCTCCCGATTTTCCCCTGACGGGTAAGGTGTCAGATCTCCGTAGTCGAGTCGAAGCACTTACAACCCAATTTCCCATTCCTGGTGTATGAATGATTCAATGCAGATTCACTTGACGAAGTACTACTTATCGAGTTATGAGAGACACTGAGAACATCAGAACAAGGCGAAATCCAACACAAATTTCAGGGTTCTTATTTCGAATGTATTCATGGATTCATGAAAAT
>JBBYHK010000014.1:4202704-4213774 GCA_038382065.1 Adansonia grandidieri | reverse complement strand
AAAATAAGTTGACTATCACCTCTTTGAAACTAACAGCATGAATATATTAAAACTCAAATTTCTTTTGATAAGTTGTTACTTTCATGTTTAAACACTTTTTACTCAGAATCAAGGCTCAAAATCAAAGATATATATATATATATATATATAATATAAACCAGCAACATGATCAAAAGACGTTAGCAACAATCAAGATCTTCCCAACGGTTTGGGTCTTGAAACGCACGAGCATAATCACGCATGAATCAAAAGAAAGGAAACAGAACAATTAACCCTACCAAAACCAGCAAGATGAAGAACTTGCTTTTGCTTCAAGAGAGAAAACTGAAGAATTAAGCTACCAAACCAGCAAGAGGTAATACTTGGTTTGCATCAAGATAGAGTATGAGCTAGGCCAGCAGACTAAGGAGGAGGAAGGGGGATTTCGAGATTTTTCTTGCCCTTAATATTTTCCATGTTCAAAGAGGTTTATCTGCCACTATACTCGGTAGAAATATCAGCCGCTCTTGTTATGTGTATATACGTGTATATGTATATATATATATATATATATATATATATATACATATGCCTGAACAAATCAAAGTCTAGCCTATAAAAGGCTGATAAAGAAGATTACCCGTCTAGAACATCTTACCACATGATTTGACTAAAACATTAAGAAAATGGCATATGGTGAAAGCTTTGACCAGCTCAACTATAAAAGCTGTTCTCGGTGACTCAATTTAGACATGGTAACCAGTGAAGAACCCTCGACCAACAATCTCTCCAGCACAAGACCAAGCAAAACATTCTAACCCAAATAGAGTAGTAATGCCCACATCCACAATCTTCAATTCCTTCCTGTTCTTCCACATATGCTTGACATAATCAATCTCCTTCTGGAGTGCCTCGTAACGACCAAGAATACTGCATCAAATTCAGATTAAAAGCTATTAAACCAGCGGGAGACTAGAAATTTTTGATTGATGTGGATTACAAGCACAGAAAATCACAATCAAACAAGACTAGCCTCTTGTTTCTAGACGTTCAAGAGAGCAGCAATGTGCAAATCACTAGGGATATAAGAAGGGAAAATTGTTCGTAAACAGAGTAGCAAATCCAATAGATCAGCATGAAGGTTTGATCAATGCCGGGAAGCATTAGGGCAACCGATAGATGTTCAAAGCAATAGGGAAAAATATAAGATGTTGGGAGAAGTCTAGGCTGGCGCTTAATGCTAAATCGGAGCCCACGCCTTTTGTTTCAACCCACTGCCATGCTTAAAGCATAACATTGATTGTTATAGGAGAGGTTGCAAAAGTCAGAATGATATAACTTGAAAAAAATACAGGGGCCCTCTCCCTTTCCCTTTAAACTTTGACAGCATTATCAACTACAAGCATAAGCTTCCTGCTCAGACCTTTTACTTTTACGCCATCATATCCATAACCATTTCCATGTGACCATGACGAGAAGAACGTAATCACCAAAAGTTACAAAGTAGCTTAAAGAATGAATTGGATCAAAAGGGGATAACCTGGCTAGACGGGTGTACAACAATTGCTACGACAAAAGGTTACATTTCTCAACAGTTGGCGGCTCCTGAATGTAGTGCTTATCCTGCTCAAGTAGCTGCTTGTATCACAGAGGAGCATGCTTTGCCACAAATTAGGATGCTTGAGGTGCCTTTGACTGCAACTGAGCTAACTTGGAGGTCAATGCCATCGGCTGAGATAAGAAAATTAATCATCATGATTGAATTGTAATATGTTAAGACAAAGCATGAATTCTATCAGAAATATACGACGAAAAGAGTTACAGCTGAGCATTGCTGTTTGTAAAATTTGGCCATTCTCTCTCCATCAAATCACCCCAGAATTACGCGACCTTGAATTCCTAATACCATAAATTATTTTGCAGGCTATATGTCTAACCTCTAAACAAGTAAATAAATAAATGGATTTAAAAAACAAGAGAAGAGACGTAACTACCCAAGCAGCATTAGATTAATTGAAGCAAAATGGTGATGGAATGCCGAAATTAAAAAAATGAACATATTGCAGAAAACAATAGAACTTCCATATAGGAATCTATGAATAAACTGAATCGTTACGCCAAACTAGATTTCTTTTTTTTTAAAAAAAAAAAAAAAAACCTCTTGAAAACAATGATGAGGATTAAGAAAGAGACAGCCATATATATAATAAAATATGGAAAATTAAAGATTCCATTCAGTTGCAGAGTCGGATATGAAAGACCGAGAAAGATGGAAAGAAAACAAAGGAACAATAGAACCTGAGGAGGAGGAGGGAGGAACACCTAGTGTGATATTTGGCGATATTATGAGAGATATCAGTGGGAGAAGCAGGGTTTTATAACTGATTTATTATTTTATTTTATATAAATTCCTGGGTGGAGTTTTGCCTATGTTACGCAGCGGCGAATCCTCTCAGGTGAATGCTTATTTTCATGCCATGTGTCAGAGTTCCTAGAGTCTAAGGATACAATTTTTTTTCCCCTACTTTTTGCAGTTTCTGAACATAAGAAACCGAGGGGCAGATAGGTTACGTAACTCTGCATACAATTTTGTTACGAGTCCGTTCTCTTTCTTTCTTTCTTTCTTTTCTTTTATTTTTTAGAATGATTAGTATTTTTATTCTTCGTATAAATTTTGAAGTAGAGATATTAGAACTTATATGTTCCTACTATTATCATCATCATCATCATCATTTAATTTGAGAAGCCAAATGCTCAGCACCAAGAAGCTGAACTTTTATTTTTTCTTTCAGTTCTGCCATAATCTCACTCCCTGTGGCTTTTGGAATCTCGGTAGAGCTGGCCAGTTTTGGAATCGGTGGATTTTTGGCCCATTTCTGCTGCTTGTTCCTTTTTGAATGTTAACCTAAAATTAGAAATAAATAACAAAATGAAATCGAACCTAAAACTTTATCTAAAAAAATTCAAACTCAAATCCGAATCAAACTCAACTTGATCAAAAAATTAATAATTCAAACTTAAAAAAATTCAAACTCGAAATAGTCTGAATTTAAACCCAACCCAAACTCCAATTTAATACCAAAAATAAAGATGATGAAATTATAATTAAATAATTTTTTATAAAACAAAACATTAATTAGTAATTTTATTTTAATATTCTCTTAAAAATTTAATTATATATTAAATATTTAATTTATATTTTATATATGATTAAAATTGTTTATAGTTCAAGTTAAATCACAACATGAATTTTTTTAAAATTCCAAGCTCAATCCCTTATTTGATGATATGCCCAAACTCACCCATTTAAGTCAAAATTATTATTCATTACATTAAAAATATTTTTATTAATATGCATCTTACAACTAAATTTAAATATATATATATATATAAATTTAAAATCAATATTTCAAGCCAATTTGAGCCGAAACAAATATATAAAAACCCAAACCTTAGCCTAATTGAACCAAGCCTGCCTATTAAGCCCTTGAACAAGATTATATATAATTAAATAATAATTTATAAAAAAATAAATCATATTATAAACTTTAAAAATATTTTCAATAAAATATATCATCTATTTATTATATTTTTTTAATTTAATTAATTAAACTCATTAAATATTGAATTTATTTATGTTAATAGTAAAATTTTAAATGCTTTAAATATTATTCTTATTTTATTATTGTTATTTCAAGTAATAATAATCAGAATCTAATAATAGTATAATAAAATAATAAAGTAAATTAAAAATATAAAAATCATGATAAATAATATTATATCAAAAATAAAAATTCATATATTAGACTTAAATTAACAACTACATTGTCCCTAAGCTAAGTAGCCAGGCTAACCCGAGAAGCTCAAAATAATCATGTCCGAACCTCAAATTTTAAGTTTCAAGCAAACTTGCCCTAAAACAATATTTTTTTAAATAAACTAATATATTTTTATTTAAATTTAATTATAAAATATATTACTATTAATATAAAACTGACATTTTAATATTATGAACAATGATTTGTGCTTAAATGAGCATGCAAAGCCAAATTCAACCCTAAGCTTAGAATTTTAATTTTTTTTGGGCTACGACTAGGCCTATAAAAATAAACTGAGATTTTATTAGGCCGAGCTGGGTCAAACTCGGACCTAAGCTTAGAATTCAGAATTAGTAAAATAATTACATTTAACATAAAATAAAAAATGATGTAAAACATACTTGAACCCGACTCAAAAAAGCCCGAACTTGAATAGACCTAAATCCGAACAAACCGGAACCCGAAAAAATCTGAATTTGAAATGATCCAACCTAAATCCATCCAAATCCACACAATTACCACTAATTAAAATCCAGCCTTCAGCACCAGCAGCATAATCAACAACCTCTGACGAGGTCAACTATGACATAAATGCAGCTTCTGCCTTATGTAACATTATATAACCAACTTCACTGGATTTAGGCGTTCCTCAAGAACATATCGATATAAATTCAATAAAATCAGAAAAAACATTAGTATAACAAAATTCATACTTAGAACAAGCAATTGTAGTCCTCAGACAGATTAATACTAAAAGCATAGAGCGAGAGACAAATAAGGCATCCAAAACCATTTGGAGCATCAAAATATTGAAGTAAAAGACTAGCATTATCTTTAAAACACATTGCAAAAACTGACTAGACCTAACTGCAATACAATAAAACCATTTGCATCACCAACCAAAATATAAAATGTCTTAAACAGACTCACCCCAAATCAACTTTCCGGTGATGCATTGCCAACACCATCTTGTTGACCAGTTTGAGAAGCTGGTGCTGCCTCGAAAGTCCCACGAGTGCTCCCACTTGCATTATTGCTGTCAGCAGGATATGCTGGAGGCTGTGTGTAACCACCATAAGAGGTATTATAAGGTGCTCCATAGGGTGGGGCAACATATCCTGGCTGAGCAGATGCAGCACCATAACTAGATGATTGAGCCCGTTGTGACCCTGATTCTGGTTGACCGTAACCAGACGATAGCTGTGAATGATATCCTGGCTGGCCATAGCTTCCTGGGGTGGTAGGCGACTGCTGTGTCTGCCCATAGACAGGGTAATTGGCCAAAGGTTTCTGCCCTTGTGGTGTTCCATATCCAGATCCATAGCCAGACTGAGCTGGTGGTTGACTCCCATAGCCAGTCTGGGAAGGCATTCCATAAGCAGGTTGAGTAGTTCCTTGTGGTGGATAACTTCCAGGATTTGTGCTAGGCTGCTGACTTGTATTGTACCCTTGCTGGCCCACCGCAGATGGTTGGGTAGATGTAGGTGCCTGACCTGAATCCCCTTGACCACCATAGGAGGGTGTGTGACCCTCTTGAGTTTGGTTCGTTGAATTACCGTAGCTTGGTGCAGAACCATAACCTTGCTGCTGTTCATATGATGACGGCTGCCCATAGCCTGAATGTGGAGGTGCATGGTATCCCCCATAGCCATCCTGAGCATAACCTTGTCCAGGTTGCATGTAGCTAGAAGCTGGAGGTTGACTGTAATGGTAACCACTGTTATCAGCAGGAGCTGCTGAACCACCAGGCGTTTGCTGCTGCTGTGAAGAAGGCTGTTGATTATAGTAATCATAACCACTTGCAGCAGAGCTTTGCGGGTTTGGTGGTATAGCTGACTGGTCCCAACCAGAAGCATATCCACCAGATGATGGTTGGGAAGGATAGCCTCCATAAGGCGGCTGAGACACGTTATACTGTGGAGATGGGCCAGGATATGCCCCAGGTTGCATATAACCATAACCAGGAGGATGCTGCGCTGGAGGACCTCCTTGGCCCCAGCTTGCAGGTGGTCGTGCTTGATAACCTTGCTGTGGATAGCCTCCAGCCATTGCCGGATTTCTCATACGATTCTGCACAAAATTGTTTCCTCAAATAATTCGAATTTTAGATGAAGCTGGCACATAAACTCATACAGCAAAATATGCATCTATATACAAATAGGCATATACCCAAAAAAAAAAAAAACCTACATAGCAAGTATCAAAATCAGCACAAAAACTGCAAAAATAAGCAGAATATATCCACGGTGGATTTAATGGAGTTTGTACTATAGTATGAAGGGTATAAATGCCTACATACCGTATGGTCGGAGGGATTATTGAGTTTACTCCAGCAGAAGCACATCCTCCCTCTATTTGAAGTGAATGGATGCAAAAAGAAAAAAATAACCCCACAAATACTAACAGAAACTTTCACATCAAAGCAAAAAGAACCATGAACTACTTTGCCACATACAGGCAAGAAACTCAGTTAAAAGTACACTACATATCACCCAGCCAACAATCCAATTGATGCATTTTAACGAACAAAAACATCAAATAAGGAATGACAAGTAAGAAGCTCCCAGAAAGTTCAATCAACATGCATTAAGCAAATGGTATCCCTTAGAACAGACCCTCAAATTTTCTATACAAGAGCAAGGAAGAATGCATTATAGATCGAGCGGTTAAAAGATGATCATATGCATTTAAATAAGATAATCTACCTCAATCATCCAGCCAAATATATCAACCCTAGCCACATAGGGTACAATTCTGACAAGAAATACTAGAGCAGAGTTAACTTTATCGTCGACAAATTTCTAGAATTAATGTAATTGAAATTACAATTTTTAATAAAACAACTTCAACGAAAGAATGAACCAGATAGACAATAAGCCAAAGAGAACAATATTTCATCAAATATGCCACCTCAAACTTGAGGTTTTCTAAGAAAAACAAAATCCAATACGTGTAATGAATAAGGTGAAATCCAAAGTGAATAAAATTTAATGAGTTAATGTTCAAAGACAACACCTAGCAACATACTACGAAAACAAGGTGATATTTAGAAATATGGGGAAGTTCCAGTACTAAACCAGTCAAAAAGAATCTTTAAGCAATTAGAGGAAGTTTAATTTACAATTTTTTAGTACGAAATTCAGAGTTATGTGAATTTATCAACACCAGCCAACACTGTGAATGATGATGACAGAATAAATCAGGGACAATTTGAAGAAGTAAAATAGGATTGATAATTCAAACAAAAAGCCAAATTCAGAACCAAAAACTATATCATCCTTGTTTTATATTGAACAAGCGGGAAGAGTCACAAAAATAGGAATATTGTCTAATACATGTTAAATCAACTTATATCCTGAAGTGTCATGACAATGAAAGATTCTAGTATTTGGCAACCTATATATCCAACAATAACTTCAAGCGTCTCTCCACTATAAGATTACTAAATATTAGAAATAGCATCTCAAACCATACCACACAATGCAGAGGAAACACCAACAGAGAGAAATAAATGTTGGTGTTAACAATAGTCCAATACAGATAATCTTACAATAGTCCTTGCTGTCAATACCAGTCTCATAATTTACAGTTAATAAGCACATTTGGTGGCTAACATGCCATAACCCCAAAGGGTCACTTTGCCATAAAACCAAAGAATGATAATATTGGAGTTCTATCACCAGAATGAAGTCCTTGTTTGTACCAACATATCCTAGCATAATGAGAAGGTAAGACCTTCCCAAAAAACTAAGCCTCAAAACATCAGCACAAAACTGAAGTAAAACTAAAGAACAATAACCATCTGAGACTGACCTCTATTCGAATCCTAAGCAGACTACTTACCTTAATAATATATTAGAAACCAAGATAAGACCTTGAGAATTTGAACTAAACATGTAAAACTATAACTCCACCCATAAGATTTCTAGAAGGATACCCACCAGGGCAAATTACCATGTTATCTAGCTCCTAACATCAAACTAGAACCAGAAAATTTTGATACAAAACAGTCTTGAATCTCTTGCAAAGTGGAGAACTGTTCATCTTGCCATTTTGACACATGATATTTCTCAATCAGCTGTCATAGCAAGGATCACCAGAGAAAGATGTCTGCAACCCTCAAGATTTAACAAGTGGAACAAAGGGAAGAAAAGAAATGATGATAATGTAAAATCCAATCTATATATCAAAGCGACTGAATTACTACAATAAGAAATGCGGATGCAGAAGCACCTACAATTATTCAGCAGAATATTTGGAAGAAATATTATAACCTGCGTGGGAGAACCATCTACTTTCTCAAGAGGTATATAAAAGAATAAGAAAATGTAAAAAATTGTTAAAATAAACGGGTAACTTTAAGAACATTGGCCGGAAGAAATACTTGACAAGTCATAATAACACTATCTATTTAGGAAAAAAATAAATACAAAATAGAGTAAAAATTTAGAGCCTACTTCACTCAAATGAACAAAAATGGCTTTGCCCTGCAATTAAGAATATAAGGAATACCTCTACAACATCTGAAGAGTAAGTTTCTCATGCAATGTTAATGAGAAAGTCTCAATAACAGTTAAATTTGAAGGATTCTGTCATTACTAGCGCTGTACAGCCTAGCATGACAATCCAGAAAATCACAAAAAAATCAACATTTCACAGTAAAATTAAATTGTAAGAATAGCTGTGTATAGAACTCCATGAGCATACATAAAAACAAACACAAGTGATTCAGGTAAAAGATGAGGGGCAGAGATATTTTAACTTGAGGGAAACATGTCCAAACACCACATCCAAACATACCTCACTTATGACCTCATCAACCAATTCTCTTGCATTTTTAATCTGTTCACTTGTGCCATCAACGTGTAATGTCCTTTCTGTCGATGTATCACCTGGGGGCAAGTGCAACGGTATGACCTGCACAAGAATAACAGAGGAACAGTCATAAACTGTATTTCCAGGTGCAATTAACACAAGATTCAGAAGAGCACAGTAAAGAAACTGCTTAAAAAACATAAAAGTTGGTCCCAAATTAGCTGATTATAATTCAAACAAATACATGTCAGCAAAAATGAAGCTAAAGCAACAATAGACAACTTCCAAGTAAAGATGAGAATTATGATTCAAACCTGAATACGAGCTCCAGTTCTAGCTTGCATATTTTTAATTGTTTCGCCACCTTTACCAATCACCAGACCAACCTGAGATCATGCACGCATTATGTATTATCTTGAAACAAAATAAACGAACAAAGCTGAGTAATGCTGTTACACTGGTATACCTTGTTATTTGGTATCTTCATTTCAAAATGTTCACTTCCAGCATGTCCAGTCAATCTTCGAGAAACTATGCCAGAACCACCTACTTCAGCCTGGAGAAAACATCAAAGGTTATTATTATATTCCCTATATATTCCGCATCAGGGCACTACACCAATTTCACATAGATAAAATATATATATATATATATATGCAGGATGAATAACCTCAGCAAGAACATCATTTATCAATTGCTCTGCCTTAGCTATTTGTTCAGCAGTACCCATAAGCTCCACAGGCCTGGACACGGAATTAGGGTCTGCATCCATATCTCGTTGGACCTGAATCTTTGCCCCAGATTGCAGTTGAAGATATTTAATGGTTTCTCCAGCTTTCCCAATTATAACACCAACCCTGTTTTGCGGAATGTCAATCTTTTTGCTAGTACCATGGTAGCTACCATATGAAACCGGTATAGAGGAAGGAGCGGAATTTGGCATATGCTTTATATCTGTATTCATTAAAGCTTTGCATCAACTTTCAAAAATCAGATCTATACTATTAGCATCTTGCAAAATCAGCAAATAATTAAAAGTTAGAAACCCTAAATACAAATCCCTAGATGCAAAAATCTCCTCAAACAATGAAATTTTTAAGATTCAAGAACACGTATCACGAACAAGAAAGACAACGAAAGGGGGGGTTATACCAGAAGGAGCGGAGACAAATCCCTTCTCGCTGTCAAAACCACCGCCAGAACCGTTCTCGACACGAGGGCGCTTAGCATCAGCGCCAGCGGAGGCAGCGGAAAGTGTAAGGCGAGCAGCAATCTCCTGAGCTCGCTGCTTGGCCATCTCGATGCCGTCAAGCGGTGGCGGGACGCTGTTGTACGAAGGAGGAGGAGCCGAACCAGGCGATGAGAACCCTGTGGGCCTCCTGCCACCGGAAGACGGCGGCGTCTGGTCATCGTATTTGCGCTTATGGCTGCCTGAGTCGGGACCTGAAGAGTACTGTCCTTCGTCTGCCATTGTTCGCAGTGAGAAAGAGAAACCCTAGAGGGACAGAGAGTGTTTGGGTAATATCTAACAAAGGATAACTTACTGGTAGATTTTTTTTCAATATATATATGTACATATATATACTGGAGTTGGATTTTTTTCTGTTAACTGTAGGTAAGAAAAAAAAAAAAAAACTCTTGGTTATTGTTTGAATGTGGCGACCAATGAGTAACTTTTTAAATTTTCATATAATCAGTAAATTAGAATTTTTTTTATATAATTTTTATATTAAAAGCAACTTTTTTGGATGTTTGGATAAGTTTTTTTTCTCATAATTTTTTTAAAATTTATATATAAATTTTAAATTAATATTTCATCTTTTTTTTATCAATTTAATATTCCATATTATTGTTACTTGATAGTTTATATGTTTTGCCAAGGTCAAGTCCTTAACGTGTGAAGGGAAGTTTTTTTAACTCATTTTAAGAAATCTTTAATTAAAATAAAAAAATATTAATGAATGCCTAATAATATTGATTAAGATAATATTTATAAAAATATATATATTTATTTAATAAAAATAATGTACTAAATGTAAAAAAATAATAATAATTAAATAAATTTTAATCAATGCTTATAAACATACAATAAATTAACCCTTAAAATATTGAAAATTTTGGTGATATTAATAATAAGCATCACAAATCACATTGGTCGATACATATTAGTTTTGAAAAACAAATAAAACCATTATAATATCAACATTGTGTTATTTTTATTTTTATATCGATTTAACAATTTGTTACTCTCTATACATAGATTAGTACAAGATTTTGAAAATTTTTTTTAAACATTACTTATTTGGGTTTTTAACCAATTTCTAACTTTTTTTTCCATAATCATTTTTTCATAATTTAATTTAAAATAAAATATGTTAAAAAATTAAGTTATTGAATCTAATTAAGACTAATTTGTTATATTTTTCTAATACTTATGTATTTGTTTTATGTTCAAAAA
>JBBYHK010000014.1:4181967-4202604 GCA_038382065.1 Adansonia grandidieri | reverse complement strand
AGCATTAGCATTAGCATTGCAAGTGAAAACTCAAATCAGCCCTTAAGAAAAAATGAAAGTTCAAATTCAAATCATTAAATCCAGAGTTACCACAAGAAAACAAGCAATTTATACATATCCCTTTGAAACAGGACTTTAACATCCTTTGAACAATAGATTGGGTGGTGAAAAGGAAAACTAGAGTATCGCAAATTTAAGTTCCCAATTGCATAGGGCATACAGTCACCATACAAGTAATTAGAAACCTGATCTGTGAAACTCACCCACATTATATTCAAAACCATCTTAACAATCTCCATCTACATGGCGTGGCATTTCGCCTGGTTTATTCGCTCTTTAACATTGCATTCAAAATAGCCTGGAAAGCGACTTCTGATATCCTTACTTGGACCACCAATGGAGGAAGTCCTTGCGCCTGTTGATCTTCTTCTGCAATTGAAGAAGTCCATAGAGTAACGCCTCGGCAGTGGGTGGACAACCAGGAACACAGATATCGACAGGGACAATTCTATCACAGCCTCTAACAACTGAGTACGAAGAGTGGTAGTATCCACCACCATTTGCACAGCTTCCCATTGACATGACCCACCTAGGCTCTGGCATTTGGTCATAAACCCTGCAAATACCAAAATGATGGTCAAATTACAAAAGCCCCATCAAACTGAAGGCTGGAAAAAAAAAATGAGAGGAAAGAAGAAGAACAAGAAGAAGATAGATATATAGATATAGACTCTGTTTTTTGCCAAGTATTTCAAGCAAAATCCAGGGAATCCCTTGTTACAAACAAAAAAATATCAGAGTGCCAAGAGTAACAAACATCAAAATGAAGAATCTGTATCATACATTATTAAGGCAACAAAAGTTGGGGAGACTAAGAATCGTAAAACCCACCAGCAGAGGTAAAACTTTGAGGTTGCATTTATTTGGCACAGTTCAAGAAAATAAATCTAAATGCAAACCACAACTAAAAAAAAAAATCTTTTCATGCACATCCCACTTCCAAAAATTCACCATCAAGCAGTCGCCTATAGCTCTAAATCCATAAAAATAATCAATTAAGCTGGCTTCAGCAGACCCTTATCAGACTCAATCACAAGACAGATAAGCCAAGCTCAGCCTAGGTTTGGGTAGTTTTCTACATGTATAGACACAACATTAAGCAGTTAGATATAGGTTGAACAGAACAAACGTCAATTTTAAGTGATATATGATAATTACTAGGAACCTAATTACTAACACATCAAGCCAGTTAAAATCACATAAACTTATCCAGGACCATTCAAGCTAGACCTAAATTGAGCTTCAGGTTTTAAACCTTTAAAATCCAGGGTCGGCCAACCAAGCTAAGGCCTTCAAAGACAACAGATAGAACAATTGCAATCTTAGTTATCTATCTTCTAACGCTTCAAAGATGCCCCCGGAAAACAGAGGGAAACTGATAAGTTGACAAATGGAAAGTAGATGTCTCAAACAAGGAAGCATGAAAAGGGCATTTTGTTTAGGCTGACGAAGAAACAGCCTCGGGTAGCTTTCAGATCATTCCTATTTTATTTGCCATATTCTCCAAAAAAACTTCTGTAAATCTTGATTATTTGAAATTAGCTACTCAATTTAAATCAAAGCAAAGATTTCTACACCATCATATGAATTCAGTCGGAAATCAAAATATAATCTTTATATGATAAGAAAGAAAGGATCGTCCACATATCCTTGACGCAACTCAAACAGAGTATTCACGAATTAAATTTTGCAGTTATGCCGGTGTTTGATTAGCCTAAAAACCCCGACAAGGAGCCAAGAAAACATCTTGGGACCACAAAACTTGACATTCTCATGAGCTCCCAAATCTAAGAAAAAAATGGAAATAAAAGGATTATTATATTATTAAATAAAACCGTAAAAATGAGATTGAACATGCTTGAGGAGAGCAGGGGCCATTTTGTTGCTGAGAGTACCAGCGACAATCATGCAATCCGATTTATTAAATATGCTACACATGATGACTTTTCATGAATATCCATATGTGAATAATATAGGCTATCCACATTAAATAATGCTTTTTTTTGTAAAAGTTTTTAGCTTAAGATTTTCATACTTTTAATTATTGAAATTATTATCGGTTACTGCTTACTATTTAAACTTGATTTATTTTTAAAATTAAATTCAAATGTCTACAAATTACCTTTTTTAGAAAAGCCCCTATTTATAGTAGTCTAGTAAATAATATTTAACTTAATATTTTTTGTGAGATATAAAAGAAAATTAAAATTTTATTTGTTTACATATGCATATATAAAAGGTAAGTAAGTTAAAAGCATAAAATGAAATAAATATAATTAATTATATAAAATATTTTAATATTAAATTAAATCAAGATAAAATAGTTAAATATGCGATACATAATTACACTTTAGACCGTTCACATATGAATAATATAGGCTATCCATATTAGATAATTATCTTTTTTTAAAAAAGGTTTTTGATTTATAAATTTATTATATAAGATTTTTCTATTTTTAATTATTGGAATTATTGTCGATTCCTATTTACTATTTGAACTTGATTTATTTTTAAAATTAAATTTAACTAGCTCCAAATTATCATTTGTAGAAGACCTTATTTATAGTAATCTAGTAAATAAATTTAATCTAATATTTTTTGTGAGATATGAGAAGAAAATAAATTTTATTTGTAAGTCAATTAAAAGTTTAAAAGGAAATAAATATAACTAATTACATGAAATATTTTAATATTAAATTAAATCAAGTCAAAATAATTATATGTGATACATATGATGTCTTTTTACGACCGTTCACATATGAATAATATTGGCTATCTACATTGTATAATTACTTTTTTGTATAAGGTTTTAGCTTTTATATATTTATTATATAAAATTTTGATATTTTTAATTATTGAAATTATTGCATTTGAACTTGATTTATTTTTAAAATTCAATTTAAATGGCTCTAAAGTAGTTTTATAAAATTAATTAGAATATAAAACTATCTTTTTAACAGTTGTAGAAAATCCCTATTTATAGTAGTGAGGTAAATACATTTAATTTAATATTTTTCTATGAGATATCAAAAATGAAAATTTTTTGTTTACATATCTATACTGTTAATAAAGAAAATATCTAAGCTGAGATCACGGGTTAACCAGATATCAACTCCGTCACTAAAATAACAAGAAAATTAAATTATGAAATAAACCATATATTTTTAAGATTGTAACAGTAATTTAACTCTTTTAATAACATTATATTTCTTTGTTAATCTACTTCTTTTTCACTTTTCTAAAAAGCTGTAACTTATTAAAAATAAAACTTACAATTTTTTCAAAAAATGTCACCATTTTTTATTTTTTTCTGTTTTAATTATATTTTTTATATATTATTTAATTATTTATTACCTCACATAGTGTGTATGCAGAGGACTAGTGTGCAAAATGTAAGTCAACTAAAAGTATAAAAAAATAAATATAATTAATTTTATGAAATATTTTAATATCAAATTAAATCAATTCAAAATAATTATATGTATAAAAATAACTTTTTATGATGATTCACGTGTCAATAATATAAACTATCCATATTGGATAATTTTCTTTTGTGAAAAAAATTTTAAATTTTATATATTTATATAAGATACATTAAATTTTTATATTTAAAAACATACTAGTTAAAGTAATATTAAAATAAAAAAAATATGCAATTAATAAATTATTTTTTATTGAAGTGAATAAAAATATTAAATATAAAAAATAATTCATAATCAAAACCCATAAGCACAGACTAGGCAAATCCTTTTATATTTTCGTCCAAATTATTAACATTGTTAAAATTGATTCCTTAAATTTGTGTTCAACAAAGTGACTTACGTCAGTTCATCAACTTTTTTTTTTATTGCTCAACAACGGCTTGGCTTTGGCCATGATAATTTATCTTAACCGAAAGGGTTAAGTATTCTGAGACAACTAAATTTTGAAGGAGTCTAGCATGATAAACATTTTACACGTTGCGTAATTTGTTACGTACAAGTGATGAACAAGAACTAGCATTTCAGTCAGCTCCATCGGTGTAGTTTATGGTGGTTACTACTATTTGAAAACAATGAGCAAAACCAGCATTAATGTCGATAGAAAGAATACTTGGAAATTAAATAACAATAATCGTAATAATGGAATTTTTTTTAACAATTAAAGTTGAAAAGGTACAAGATTTTAAGCTCATAATAATATCAATGAGAATTGATGCAGCAATATATATATATATATATATATATATCTTTTTTTACCTTTGGATTTGGGGTTAAAGATCCCATTAGCCTGTCAAACCCAGCAACATTGCATTGCAGTTGCAGCCCTAATTAGAGAAGCTTTTGTTTCAGACTTCAGTTCAGTACTTGGAGGAATAGCACTGTGTGTATCCCTACAAAGAATATTTAAATCAGTGGGGCATGAATTTATCGATGTACTTCATCAACAAATCAAAAACAGCAACGTTGAACTCCGGTGTTGGAAGACATGATAGAAGATTTCAATGAAACACCAAGAGTCTGATAACAATGGCAGCAGCTTCCGTCATTAATTAGGGAAGAAGTCGAAAGCAATCTCTCAAGTAAAATAATCACGAGCTTCGTTGGATCGACTTTCATGCATAATACATGTAAAGACTGTTTAATGCAGCACAAGCAAGAGAGTTTTCAGTTGGATGCCATGCTAGGTGTAGCAACTTCGTTGTGAAATCAAAAGCGTTTCCGTTTGCATCAACTCCCAAATTATCTGCTCCTTTCACTGAAAAAGGAGTCCAGAGATGCATAGATAAATAGATGATGAATAGACCTCACACATGTATACAAGTAAAGAATATAAATGCTTTCCTTGCATCAGTAATTGTTCAAAAAACTAGAAACTCGGAAAAAAGTTATAGTACTAATTCACTAATAATCAAGTGAAATAAAAAATCAGTCATTAAATGAATTTATTATGCAAAAATAAGATTAAGCTGATGGAGCACCAAATCAAGACATCTCAAAAAATTTTGTACTCCGTAAGAAGGATGTGAAACACATACCACGGCTGAGAACACCAGAGACACTACCAAGGGATCTCAAAGGCCTTGATGACGTCTGACCTTGTCTCCTGGAAATTCATTAGTAACTTAAAAGGGGAATTTCTGACAATTGCCGAGACCTTGTTTTGATTCAGGACCTTTTGAACCAAGAAAAGGTAAAAAAAACCTCTTTGAATCTACTCACATTATTACATTTATGATAGCCAAGTAGCAACAATATCTTCTTCTTCTTTTTTTTTTTGGGATAAAAAAGTAGCCAACAGCATCAGAACATACCTCATGGGATTTTTGCTGGCTTCTAGTGTTGTTGCTTCTGTACTACCTTCAGAACAACCAAATACCCGAAACAGATTGCTGAAATCACAAAAAACACAACACTATAATAATGTCTAGGTCGTCGCATATTGTGGATGTTCTATTTAAGATGACAAAAGAGAACCATTAAAATATATAAACAGTACCTGTAGGAACCAGTGGCCACTCTAAGTCCATCTCCACTTAGACAACACTCAAATTTGTCAAAGATGGAATCATTTTCATACAGATCACAAAGCTGCATAAGATCCAAAAAAGAGAGGAAAATATCCATCATGTAGAAATAAATAGTGTCTCTTTCTAAATATTATCTAAACCCAACAGAAGAATCTTAGAAGAATATGTTACCTTGGGTCTAAGATGTTCATGAACCTGGAAAGTTGCAACTGGACCAGAATCCATATTTATGTCCCACAACTGACAGACAAGAAATCAAAACCTTGTTACAGAACAATAGAAATGAAGGGGAGAGTATATCAATGTTGAAATTCAGCTATTATACTAGAATAATGTCAGGAAGGTATGACACAACAGCAAACGTTGCTTGAAAAAAGAAATTAATTTTATCAACCTTAAGGGTCATGTAGTCACGACTTAGAGTATGTCTCCCATCCTTGGCAAACTTAATATCTGAGATTGATGCTATGATCTCCGTGAAAAAAGACCTGGAGCCAGAAGCATCTTGTTCCTCATACCTGTAGCATAAAAAAGAAAAAAAACAAACTTATAAAATCAGAAAGAAAATAAGATAAAGAAAATACAATATAAGTGTCTAAAGCTAACGATGACTTTTCAAACCACCATAATAAATAAACCAAGAAAAAACACAGGCCTCTTACAATTTGCTGTGAGTATCACACAGTGCAGACTGTCGCATATCAATAAGACGAATTGAACCCTTTGAACTACTATATGCTAACATATTACAGTGCGTAGGATGAAATTCTGCGGAAGTTATCACCTCTGCAAGTATGAACTGAAGCAAATGAATTATGCAAACATGACAAATACATATAGTAGTATTGTTCATAGGAAAACATCATATAAATTAAGAGGACTGTTTTGCAAACCCAGAGTGAGACGAGGGCCTACCTCCGTTCAATCCTTCACTCTACCCTCTAAGAAAAGGAAGAAAGGAGGGAGGTGAAAAAGAGGAAGAAAAACTTGCAGATAGATAACCAAAAAACAGAAGGGAAAGCAAAGAGGAATGGAGAAACCAGAAAGAATCGATTCTTTTACCAATCAACCATTAGCAATAGAGGATAAAAGAACAAGAAAATCTAAATGGATCCAAAATTGCCAATCAAAAAAATGGATCCCCACCGGTCAAATCCTCCATTTTTGCAGGTTTCACATCAACAATGTTAAAACTTTGGTTGCTAACTTCCAGGTTCCAGAGATTAATTCGCAGATCATCAGCCGAAATAAAAGTTTCACCATCACTACAAATCAAAAAGAAAGGAACAATTAAGTATTTGGTAAAATCATGAACAAGCATAGGAGACCAAGTTTTCAGGTTCCATAGTCAAATACCATCCCCAAACTATAGCACCAAAAAAGATTCAGCCCCAAGAAAGTTGAAACTTGAAGGAAACTAAAAGAGATGTTCACTATATAAGGATTAAGAGGGGGAGAAAAGGTTGAGACTAAATTCAATCAAATAAGTATATGGACCTGTTATTGGATATGGAATTAATATGATAGTCATGGGCATGAGCATATATTCTTCGACATCTGGCCATAAGGTTCGTCTCATGACTGGTTACCTAATTATAACAGAAGCATTAAATGTTAGATCAGCAAATCATATATACAATAACATTTACATATCAAACATTGCCTGAAGCACTGAAAAGTGATGAAAACAACAAAATATATGAAAATTTAATTGTTATTCTTAGAAATAAGCATTCTGGATTGATAACTACCACAGGCAAATGCAAAGAAGGGAAACCCCCCATTGGGAATGAAAAGTCATTGCATATGCATCCTCCATTCTCAATGAATTGTTTGGAGCTTGTTGACATACTTGAACCAACAGTAGGACCATTTCCAATGGCTTTGGTGGAGTCCACATTCATGTCACGTACTTTTTTGACCTTCTCCTCTTGTACCTGCCCAAGTTTGAAATGATGATAGAAAGACCAATATATCAGCAATGTTAGATTTATAGATTTGCAGCGTTGCTGCTTTTGGGATATAGGTGTTCCTTCGAAAAGAAAAAATACAGAGAGATTATAACAGTATTAACCTGTATACAACTTCATGGTTGTAAAATCCAGAATAAAAAAATGCCTTTACCTACCTTCCAGAACTTGATTGTTTTATCATTTGTAGACAAAAGAAACAGAGCACCATTAGCTGAGTGGCACCATCTAATTTTCTTAATTTTCTCCTCAATTTCCAAGCTCTTGAGATAGTCAAACTGTATTCAACAAATACAGTTAATCATTTCAATGAAAATTCAGGTCCAGAAATGTTTTAGCATGAAAACCCAAACAATCACTGTGTTTATGTACGCCATAAACCAAAAATAAATACCTCAGGTTCGTGGCTCTGAATCTCTGTTTTATACAGAAACTCCGGGTGCCTATGCATTGGATAATCCATCTTCTCCGATTGTCTCCGAGGTCCAACATACTAGATATTATACATTTCTTTGTCAAAGACTGTAAAAAAAAGTGTGGCAACAGAACACTGGACCAACACAGTGACTGAAACAAGATAGTTTCAGAAATATAAACAAGAAAACAGTGAGCAGGCATACATCTAGAGTGTCAGTCCTTTCGAACAAAACCACCCGACCCCCACGATCTCCAGTAGCAAGATGATCGCCAGTTCTATCAAATTCAATAGCAGATATGATATCAACTGGGAAAAAGAAAAAGAAAAGAGAAACAAAAAAAACGCATGTAAATGAAGTGAGCAAAGGAAGCAGAACATGTACAACAAACAAGTACCAAGTACATCATGCCCACAGCTGTTTTTTCTTTTTTAATAAAAGCAGAAATGTCAAGCAAAGAGCATCATGGAGAATAATATCTCATTAAAAATTTCAATTTAATTCCTCATAACGTTGAGGTCAATGAAAGAAAGGCATCATGAAGAGCAAAGTTACTAACAGCCCAGCCAAAATGGTTCATATAAAGAAATTATGCTTCCTCTTGGCTCAAAACAACAGTAACTCATAGACCTAGTTACTCGTATGGCCAGATTCTAAGTCAGATGATTTTATTAGTTCACTTGGACCTTTTTCCATTCTCTATAATACCTAAAATGTGAAAGAAATTACTGCAATAATAGCATACATGAAGCCAGTATACTTCGATATAGATCATGTTAGTCAAGAAATCACAACCTACAGTCAAAAGCATCAATCACGCATGCAAACTCATTCTCTTACCAGCAAAGACTTGTTTAATACCTTTTTTCATGGTGCACTCCAAGACCAAGACCCAGACCCTAGTAATTATATCAACTTGCAGAAAACAACGGCCAAGCTTGTAAGAAATAACAGTTTATTGATTAATTATTTCTAGCATTAAGTCAATAAAAAGTTATCTCAGCTGAAACTCAACCGATAATTATAGAACATGAACATATTGTTAAAACACAATTAATACACGCCATTGGTTCAGATCACACTTTGAGAAGCTACAAATTGACGAAGCTAGACCTAGATCCTAACATTACACAGTAATCCAACCGAACATATACCGAATTGAACTCGCGTATTACCAATTAAAACAATGGAAAAGAAAATAGCAATGAGGAGAAAAGATTATATATTAAAATTCATTAAAAATTATACAATTCATAAACAGTTAGACATAATCAAACCCTAAAAGAAATCGAATTGAATAAATGCAAATATTACACCTTCCTGTACTTCCTCTCCGGCAGGTCGTTCTCCAAACACCTGCGAGAATTTCCAGTCCAGCGGTTGTGGTCCTCCCACCGGAGCCACAGCTGCTTTGGCACCGCCATTGCTCATTGATTTTTTTTTCCCCCAAAAAGAACGAATAAATTAAACAGATTCCACCTCAATAAATGAAATAAAAGCAAACTCAATACGTCAATAAGCCGATCTGGGACTCAGATTCACAACAAAACCGAAACACTTCATTAATTCGAAGCAAATCACCATTTCACAAATGCAAGCTCTTAGTCGATCATCTATATAAGAAACAGCTTCCGCAATGATAAGTTATCGGCGTTTTTTTCCTTTACCGGAAATGAAACATCGATTGGATATAGTTTTAAAGAAAAATAAACTTTAGAGGAAATGAAACTCAACGAGATTTCACTCTCTCCATGGATTGAAACTTTTCACAGTTTTTTTTTTTAATTCGAGAGAAAAAGGGAAAAAAAATGGAGATTGGAAGATAATGACGGTGCAGCAAATGCGACGTAGCTTTTTGGCTGATTGTTGGATGTGTCTCTCTCTTTCTCTTCCTCTCTATTTCTTCTTTATTTTCTTACTTTTTTCTTTTTTGGTTTACTTGGTGATTAATTAAGTTATTAGTTTTGTAAATTGGGGATGTCAATATGTAATGCCCTCGTGGGCCCATATATTTCATTCAAAACGACGTCGACTTTTTCTTGTTTCAGTTCTTATAGCCTGCCCTTCTCAGTTTTACGGATGACATCGAGGGAGGCCACGTTTGGCATAGCTTACAATGCTCTCTCTGCCCTTCCTTCCCTTACCTTTGTCTTTTACCATTTTAATAAATAACGCATTTTTTTTAAAAGAAAGTCCTAAAAATTAAAAAAAATTACAGCAACAATAATCTTCGGATTTTGAAAATTTAAATCAAAAATAAAAAATTATAATTACATTTAAATACTGCATAAATGAATGATCAAATCAACATTTTTTTTTTCAGTGTCAATATTCTGTACTGTATTTGCTAAAAAGCTTGGAATAAATATGAAATAACTATTTTAATTCTCTTTTTAAGTTTTTATTCATTTAAATCAAATCCAAATCTTAAAGTATATATATGGCAACAAAATCGAATTTATTTTTAGTACTTCATATAAAACTGGATTAGCCATTGAAACAAAATATATAAAATGGTTAAAGCAAACAAACATGTTTTATAAGTAATTTGAATTAAAATTACCGTTTGATGGTAAGCATTTTTCTTTAAGCATATATATGCTAGTAAACATTTAGCTTATGTCTTAAATTCTTTTATCATTGAAAATTTTCATATCGGTGGGTAATATAGAACTTTGAGCATACTTAAAACAATAAAATATTTTTATTTAATTTTAATTATAATATATAAAAAAACTTTAATTTTTTAATATTAAAATATAAAAAAAATAATGTTCAATGAATCAAATTTTGAACAAGTAAAACCTTTATTATTCAATTTGATTCAATCTTTGAACTATTTTAATGTATATCAAATAATCCCACTTTTCATTCCATGCTGAAGGGTTTGTTGCAATAAATGGAACGTAATGTACAAAAAATGGCTAATTTATTTTATCTAAAAAAACCTAAAATTATGATATAATAATAACGTATAAATAGCACTTACTATTTCTTAGTTAGGGTTTAGCGGAGAGGAAGTGACGACTGCAAACCTGGGTTGCCGGCTTCATCAACTTTTAAGATACCAGTGTTGGCGGTACACATAATTACAAAATACAAGAGATTATGATTTAATTTAAGATAAACATACTATTTATTTATATTTACATATTTTATTACATTATAATTATTTTTTAATATATTTTATATTTATATAAATTTTAATATATTAATAATTTTATATTACATAAATTTTAAAATATTCATGTATTAATATTGTACTTATATTATTTTTATGTAATATTATATTTTAATTATTTTTTGGTATCGTGTAATTAGATTTGATAATTCATATTTTTATGTCATATTATATATGTTATAATATTATAATCGTATTTAAAATTTTTTTATTTATATCAATTTGGATATATTTATAATTTATATTAAATAAATTTTAAAAATATATTTATATCGTATTATATCATATCATATTTTTTAATTTTATACATATTATATTATATAATCATATTAAATATTATCATATTTATATATAATTATATTATATTTAATGTTATTTTAATTTTATGTTGCAAGGGAATTGTTTACTGGTTATGGACATGACTTTAAAGATAGAAAAAGGTGTAACGAAACTCGAAGTCGAAAATGATTGATTTCTCCTTTCAAGTTCAAAATCATTTGCTTCCCCGATGAAATGAAATTGTAATGGTAGTAACTGGAATTCTGGGTTGTGGTCAACGGTCAACATGTTTTTAAAGAGGAAAAAAAGAGATAAGAAAAATAACGGCTCAACGAGATTAACTGGGTTCGAGTGTCATAACATGAAAAAATTAAATTACGAGTTTTTCTCAGCATATCATTTATGATTTCGTCCAATTAAATTTATATATGTCAGTTATTTTTTTTACATTGACATTTTTTAAGCCTTTCTCATCACGCCATTAATGGTCTCATCTAATTAAATTTATCTATTTCAGTTATTTTTTTCACATCAGCTATTTATTACATAATTTTGAAAATTTTTGTATGATATTAAAAAATATTAATGTAAAAAAAATAACTGACATAAATAAATTTAATTGAACGAAATTATAAATGACGTGATAAAAAAACTCATGATATAATTTTTTCAAAACATGAGATCAAAAGTTCGGGCATAATTTTAGAACCCCTCATAGTGGTTGGTAAAATCGTAGTATACGCAATGGACATGTGTAAATTAATACCTCTCTCCCCTAAACTATCATATACTATGAATAATAATGTGAAGAGGGAAGAAAAAGAAATATAATTAGGGGCGAAAAAGAAAAGAAACGAAAGCAGACGGTAACTTAATATATAAATCAGTGACACTGTTGAAAAATCATGAAAATTATATAAAAATTAAAAATAAAATAAAAATATATAAATTTATTAAAAATTTAAATAATATAAATCTTTAATTTATTAATACATTAAAATTTATGGTACCTTTTAAAATGCCATTGGCTCCAATTCAAACGTACAACGTTACCAAAACACCCCCAACCTCCCTCCCTTTTTTCCACAGCCAACAGCGTCCCTCCCCTCCGCATAACTAGGGTTTCAATCTCACCCTGCAATTTCACCATCTCCTAACTCCTTTCAGTTTTCCCTCCACAATTCACTGAATTTAAAATTTTGAATTATCTCAAGCCCCTCAAAAAACAAAAATGGTGCAATTCGATTCGAATTCAAATTCGGCCACCAGCATCCACCACCCGAAACCACCGGACGCTTTTCAGCTCATGCTAACAGAATCCATCCACCGGTTTTTCGCCGAATACCGTAGCGGCGCAACCGATTTTTCCAATTTCACCTCCATTTTCTCTCGCATGCTCCAGAATTTACCCGATCCGCCCCTCGAATTCGTCTGGTTTTACTCTGCAGTGACTTTCCACTCCACGAATAAACTTAACTCCCCAAATTCACTGTTTGCTTCCAAAGACCTTTTCCAGTTTCTGGTTTCCAGCTCCACTTCCTGCAACGCCGTTAAAAGAATCTCCGTACTCGCTCCTGTTATATACGAGCTGTTCCCTATAGCTTTCGATCAAAAAGAATTAAAAAGGGAAGTGGAGAGTTTGTTAGAAGGGATTGTTAGTTACATTAGCATATGTTGCGGTATGGAAGATGATGGAAACGACGATTTGAGTTCACGTTTTATGGATTTATTGCGCGTTTGGATGGTAGATAGAGTTGGGGAGGAAGGTAGAAAGAGAGATGACTTGAAGCTGTTTTTTCCAATTGTTAGTGAAGAAGTTCGAAGAGTGATTGGTGGAGGATGCGGTATTCGGTATTTGGCCGGTGTTGTTATGTGTCAGGCTTTTCTGCTGAGATTGTGCTTGAAATTTGGGTCTGGGATTCCAAAGTTGGAGTTGGAGAACGTGGTGCATGAATGTGCAGTTCAAATGATAACTGGGTTTCGAAATTTTCACTTTCTGGGTATTTTTCCCTTCTCTTGTTCGTTCTTTCTTTTTTTTTTCCTTTTTTTGTTATAATTTTCGGTGGATAAGTTTCATTAGAGAATTTGTATGGATGAAGCTTTTTCTTCTTAATTGTCCTGGAATGATTTAAACTTTATTTACTTCTATTAGTGCTAATTTTGCTAATTTGAAAGGGATGAACTTAGCTTGTTTTTCTCATATCATATGTAGAGCCGCCAAATTTGACTTTGATATCTACTTATAGATCATTCTCGACATATTACTTGCTTTTTGCCTTTCCTTGTTTCTTTATAAAGCAAATAACAGAATCTCATTTGGTTAAACTTGTTAGTAATTAAGCAGATTAACAACACTGACCGAAACTTGGTGGATATATGCTCGTGTTAGTAACATAACTTCATGCCTTTCTGCTTTGCATGCATGCCTTGGAATGCAATGAGCAACGAGCGAAAATTGCAATCAAGCATGGGTCTCAAATCTCAAATCATTTTTTTCTGTTTCCATGTGGACAAATATTTGATTGACATTTTGTATATAAAGCCACTATTGGGAATCTGATGTCTTCTTCTGCTTGTCAAGGCTTTTATTCCTAGCTTTGTGCCAGCAATGACATGATACTCCTTTTTGTAATAAAGTTTTTGTTTTTATCCTTCTCCTGTTCGGATGTTGATGTTAGTAGTTCTAATCCGTTGTTGTTGCGTAACAGATATCTTTCTCAGGATGCTGTTGGAACCAGTTTTACCTGTCAACTCTCTACTGGTCAGCTTTTTCACTTTTTTTTTTTTTGGCTATGATTTTTAATGCATTCGTACTTGCTATTCAAAATTGAGCTTCAGATAAAGCCTGTGGTTATTCAACAACGCAACTTTTTCTCAAATGGTAGAACTAGGCAATTTTCTCCTTTACAATGTCTCGAATGAAGATAGAACAACAGAGGATTAAATCATAGAGTCCAATGACAACATTTTAAAATAAGACTGGAATGATCTATAGCTATTTGTCATCACTTGAGGAATATCTTTTTGTCAATATGCTAGTTCCTATTCTTCCTATTCTGGTCCTTGCATTCTGCTTTTATCATTAATTACCATTTTGTTGTTTACTTGTGGTTACTGTACTAAATATTTTTGACATGAGCTTCAATTTAATGGAATGAGCGTAAGAGGCTCAGGCCAAAACAATGACTAGCATCACTTGATGACCATCAGTGGATGCTGAGAATCAACGAGAGATTGTCTTCAGCAATTTGGCACCATTAGACATTCCCTGCTGGCAAGAATCGGTGATAAACTGATAATCATCTGTGGAGACATATCTGTTTTTTTTACTATTGCCTATTCGTGTTTGTTTAGAACAGCATTTTATCTAACACAGAAAATAGAGTGTTTCCTTTGAACATAATTTTCTTTGAAGAAGTTCCCTTCAAGAGAAGTTTTAGGCCCAAACAAAAACCTTCCAAGCAACTTGTCTTTCTCAGGTGTTTTTGAATCTTTGGACATTTGAAGTGTTCAACATCTCTCTTTGCACCTTGAGCTGTTCAGTTAAATTAGTATGCTTGAAGAATGATTGATTGTTCTTGCCCTGAGATACTTGAATAAACCTCCATTCTATTGTAGGGCCATGGAAATGAAGTTCTTTTAAGAGAGACTTTGTATGATGCGGTTATAAAGATGGACTATACATTCCTCAATCCACAGGGAGGAATTCTGCTACCTGGCAAACAATTAAGGGATCTTGCACTGACATGGTCCTTTGTTGCTGACAATGCCATACGGTCAATGAGGTATGATTATGAATGTGGAGATTGTGGCTGGGTGCAGTTGTTATTTATTAGAATTTCTCATCCAACGTATCTCACGAGCCATTTAAAATTGCCACAGGGAGAATGGTAACCAGACCAAAGCTATCTCTTACATAAATGCTTTCTCTGAATGTTGCCTACCCTCCCAGTTGATCAAGTGGGTTAGCAGTCAGACTGGAATGGGGGACAAAGCAAGGAGCCTGAATGTTTCCACTCCTGTAGCTCTTATCAGTGAGTTGCCTGCTATCTCTATGCTCTTGTCATTTGTTCTCACTTGTCAGAACTTCAGCACTTCAATGGATGGTCCAGTTAAGATTGCAACATGCTATTTGATGATATGAAGATATTTTGTTCTTACCATTGTCCAAAGTGGAGCATATGTAATCACTAGACCAGCAACCTCTGCATTGGATATGTCGCACTTCCATAGCTAAAAGGCAAATTTGGAAAGACATCTAACAATAGGAGGCACATGATTTGTAATTCTTCCCTCTTTCTGATACTTTTTTGACTTTGGTTATTTAAGTGTCTAATAAAGTGGTCTCCTTTTCAGAGTGGCTACTTATCATTGAGGATCAAGGGGTGAGAATATTTGACTGTGACATCTCCAAGGTTTATGCCAGGGCTGTGCTTTGCAAGTCAAGAGTTGAATATGAGATCCCTGTTGATAAGATCAACGGCAAATATTTCGGTGAAAATCTTGTTTGCATGGTTCATGAGGGGAAAGAAGACAAGAAAGCTGATAGTGATATGGATATGATTGATCCTCCGGATGCTGTTCCCGCGCCTGCCCCTTGCTCGATGAAATCAACAGCAGCCGATGGTGTAAGAAAGCGCAAAGAAGGGAGCAACATTGAAGAGGAAATACCTGTTAAGTTTGTCAAGTATCACTTACGTGAAAATTTGGTGAGGGAGAAGCTTTTGCCTTTGGCTAATGATGATGGTTTGAGTAGTGGAAGTGAGGTTGACCATCTGAGTTTGGATGAATATATGCGGGATACGGAACAATAATCTTTTTATCAAGGGCTGCAACTTGAGTGCAGCAACCAAAATATATTGACTGCCATCTCATTCAATTTCGACTGAGGAGCTAATGACAACACTCCGCAACCACATTTCACTAATGCATATATAGCATATTTTGAGGTCAGTTGCATGCCGATTGTCATAGAGAAGCAGCTCGTGATTTTTTTTATAAGTTGCGGACGTAGTTTACTATTTCAGCCTTATTACACGCATGATGTTTGTCTTAGGTTTATCAACGATGGAAAGTAGCTGAATTGGATAATGGTTTCTCACTTCAGCAACAGCATCTAATTTCTCACTAGAATTGTTCATTTTGTGATTGTGGAAGAAAATCAAGAAACATCTTAGTTTTATTGTAGTATGATCTACAGAAGTAATCAAGTAGTAGAAGTGAAAATAACTGCCGGTGTCTTTTTCTTTCCCCCTCTTTATTAATATTACATAATTAGATAAAACAATGGAGAAGGTGCGTTAGCATATTCTTCCTTTTGAATTTTGGTTAGGGCCGGTAATTTATATGACGCCCTCTGGTTCCGATCTGACCATACAAGGGTGGGTTTTTTTTTTTCAAAATGAGGATTGGGCTCAGGCAGGCCAGTATTTTATTAAAAGTTTCGAAGATTGTTTTAAATAAAATTTGTGTTGAGATATTTATTAAAATGCTTTTTTGTTTTAAATTTTTATGCATTTTATTTAGGTTTCATTAATTTTTATTATATTTATTACTTGTATTTAGTTTAGTTGGTAGACTTTTGAGAATAAAATTTGAGGTGGGACAGTTTAAGTTCAGGTGCTATAACTCAAGTTAAGTTTAGGTTTGGACGGATATTCGAATAAAAATATATGAAAGTTGGATGTGGGTCAAGCAAAAAACGGTCTCGACCCGTTGCCGTCCGTAATTTTGATTACCGGCCATCGGTTCGGCCATTAGAACGGAATGAATTCCTTTGTTGGGGGTTGGGGCCTTTGCTCCGGGCTGAGCTTGAATATCCAATGTTCAAACTCATAGTCACAGATCTCCCAGAGCCCAATAATTTCAAATTGTTCCTTCAAACGCTGCCGATCACTTCGCATTCATTTTATCTCCTTTATTTTCGGAAGTTTTGCATTCAGTTTGTTCGAGTTAAGAAACTCCAAAATCTAAATCAGACCCAACACTGAAGATATTCTCGAATTTGGCCTTACATAATTAAAAAAAAAAAATGAAATGAAATGAAATAAATAAAAATGGTAGAAAAGGCCAGATTGTTTCGCTTGTAGGGGCCATAAAAAAAAAAAAAAGAGACTTAATTCAGCACGTGTAATTCATGGTACGTCCCAACCCAGAAAACGCTTTCCAACCATAAAAATAAGTAAATAAATAAATAAAAAGGCCGAAGATATCATAACCTTCGTACTTTTTCGTACTAATATATATTTTTAATTCAAAAAAAAAAAAATAAAGGTCTAAATGCTAGTCCGCTAATCATGTCGCCGACAGATGCTTATTGTCACTTAATTCTTGGACAATTTTATTTGGACCGAGACTCACACCTCAAAAGAAAAAGAGTAATATAAAATAGTTTCATTAATTGGTATTTATAAATATTAATTAAAAAAATATTTAATAATGATATTTAAATTTAATGTTAATTAATATTAATAAATAGTGATTAACATTTTACTTACAGCAAATAAATAAAAAGAAAACAAGATTCCTTTTAACTTTTACATTTCAGAAACAAAGCAAGCAAAGGCGAATATATGGATTTTCATGACTTTGTCCTTTTTCCATTCTACAATGTAAAATACATCAACAATAATGTTGTATATATCTTTAGTGTTGCTTTATCTATCATAAAAAGACAAAATAGTCAACAACATTGAATAGTTTGCATTTTGCAACAACAATATTTAAAAGAAAAAAAAGTAAAATTATATTCATTTAATTAGCATATCTTATTTAGGTTAAAATAATAAAAATATTCTAAATTTTGACATTTATTTAGATAAATTTTTTTTATATATTTTAAATATACGTTATGATTTTTGAAGCTGAAATCTAATAACCTTCTAGATTTGATTAGGAATAAACCTATTTAAAGATCGAACGATTTATCATGTGAAATTTGAGATTGATTTTAATTATTCAAATCAGTTAGGTTCAATTCAAATAACTATTCATGTAATAAAAAATAACTTCTATTTAAATTTAATTATAAATATATAAATATTAATATTAATATAAATAATATTTTAATTTTTTTAAACAATAATTTGAGCTATCAAATCAAAAATAATCCAACTTGAATAAATTTTTTTAATTACAATCTAATTATAAACCGATCTACTTAGCCTACGATGAATTTAACACTTTGAAAGTTGAAACTTTTGCAATTTATTTTAAAAACTTAAAACCATAAAACTACAATATTCACACATTGAAGCAATACCAAAATGGAGAAAAACAAAGGCAAGAAATTGAAAGGCAACGACAAAAGGTTGGAAGGCTAACAACAGTAATCACATCTAAGAAAAAAAAAAGCCCTAGAATTTGGAATATATACATATATATATATGAATTTAAATAAACATAATTATGAATTTGTAAGTTTAAATAAATGCGTTCGTTGGGTTAAAATGATAAAAGGACATTAGAACCTACAAATATCTACTTTGCCATTTTCCTAGTCAAAGATTCGAGATTAAGACTGCCTTTTTAGCACCAAAATATGTGTGAAATATACCCATAACCTAATTCCATTTTTCTTATACAACATGCTCTCGATTTAATAATATTAGATATAATATAAATATGGCATAAAACATGATACGAAATAGATACATGAATATTATAAAATTTATATATCATGAATTTCAAATGTATTAAAGTTTATATAAATATATAATACTTTAAATACGATTATAATATTCAAAATAATAAGAATACAAAATGAATGAATTATCAAATCTAGCACGGTCTGATATGACTCATTATTGCTTTTGAGACAAAACGATAGAGAAATTATTCAAAAATAAAGATTTTGGAATAAATAGATGATTAAGGTTGATAAGTGCCATTGTAAAACCGGTACGTTTGGAGTTTTATGTTCATTTTTCAATAGTCCTTTGCATTATTTTTTTTGTAACATTAAACATAACAAAAATTTTCATTGTTTTGATATAATTTGCACATGGATCAATCTTTACATGTTAAATACTAATTCTAGTCAATATATATTTTATTAAATTTATTTGTAAAATATATATTAAAAATAAATTAATTAATGAATATTCACGTGTGACACAAATAATAATAAATACTAATATTAAAGTTTTGAGCTTAGAAATTTGAATTTATGTATTGAATTTAATACTAACTTAAAGATGTCAAAAAGTTCAAGGGATCCCACCTTATAAATTATTTTTCTTAGCATTATTATTGCAAGGAATTTCTATTAATACAAACTCATAATTTATAGGTGAGATTCATAAATTTATACAGCAACTTTGCATATATTAAATACTATTGGTAAAAGAAAATGTATCTCAAATTTGATACTTACAAAGTGAAAAAAATATTTGAAAAAACAAATTAATATGTTATGTAACTACAATAATTATAAACATATTGATAAATGATATGAAAGTACCAAAAACAAGGGATTTTTTAAGTAACTAAAACCAAGTACCAAAAACAATTGATGTGATGATCACATTGATGATATGAAATGTAAAAAGGCAATTTTCCATAAAAAAAAGGGACAATAAAAAGGAAAAATCATGACATTTAATTAAACTAGGAAACAAAAAATGTTGTTTTTTTTTTTTTTAAGTAAAATGCCTAGCTTAAAAAACTTGCTTAATAGAAAAGGTAAAAAGGATAAAATTGAAAAAATTTATTAATATAATGATTAAGATTTACAATCACTTTTTTATTTTTATCATTTTAATCATTCTTACAAAAAAAAATCGGTTTAAAATTGCTTATTTTAAATAAAAGTGTTCATAAGACGGGTAAGGTTGAGATATATATATATATATTTGTTATGGAATTAGGTAAAACTCAATTTTTACTATTTAAAATATTTTAAAAATAATTTTTATATTTATATAATTAAATTTAAATAAAAATATTTTATTTTTAAACAACAATCATAATTGAACTAACTTGAATTACTAAAATACTATTACATGTTCAATCCAATTCGACCTGAACTTAATAAATTAAACAAATAACATGACCCATGTACATGTTCAATTTTAAAATAGCAAGTACAAGCCAAATAATATACTAAATAATACATGGCTTGGAAAACTAGAAAAAAAAAAAAAAGAAAAAAAAAAGGTCATATTCTTGATGACAATGTTCTTACTTCTTAACTCACTCATTACTTCAAAAACAAAACAAATA
>JBBYHK010000014.1:4154142-4169481 GCA_038382065.1 Adansonia grandidieri | reverse complement strand
TTAACTCACATCATCATTTAATTATTAAAAAAATATTTTTATTTAAATTTAATGATAATATATATTAATATAAAAATATATATTTAAATAATAATTTAACTTAAAACAAATCAAATTTAAACATAGATAAAAAATTTTTAAAAAATTTCTGGCCACAATATGGGCCGCCCATTACCGAAACCCTACCAAATAAACTGACGTCATTTTGGAGGTTGTCCAATTAAGAAAACAAAGGATGAGCTAAAATGTTATTCATTAAAAGAATGACACGTGGGGCCATAGCGGTCTTTTCAAGTGTCAGTTCAGTAGTCTGCCAACTCAACAAGACGCAATTCATCAAATGAAAACAGTGAGGATAAAATTGACACGAAACTTTTTTTCTTTTTTTTCCAATTATTATATGTCAAGCTTCTGCCTTCCTTCTGCATTTGATTGAAGCTTTGTTTTCCAAATTCTGATTCATCGTACAACTCTCAATTAAATAATAACCTCCGAAGTCATACCAAATCCATTGTAGAGAGAGAGGGAGAGTTCTCAATTTGCTCTCTAAGCACGAGATTAACGCTGAAACAGCAAATACTAACCGGTTTCATGGACAGAAAAGATTTAGCAATTAAATACATTCGATAGAAAGGAGAGTCGAAGGACGTAAGCTGTTTGTTTCTGATGTGTGGTTGTTTGAAGCCATGGATTCAACCAACAAAAACAAATCCTTTGTATTTCCTTATTACCCATCTTTTCTTCTTTGTTTAATCAGTTAAAGAAGTTTTAAAGTAGGAGTTTTTTTTTTTTTTTTTTTTTTTTTTTTTTTTATGATTATAAAAGTGGGTTCTTCTGTTTTGTGTGTAATGGGTTTTTGAGAAGTTGTTAATTTAGTGCTTATTTTTGTTCATTTCATTGTGATGAGCAGGGGTCGAGCTCCCTGACGATGGGAGAGCGGATCTGTGCCGCTTTCATACCGTTGGTTGCAGTGATCGATTTCTTGATTTTTGCAGCGGCTAGTTGTTTTGATTTCCAGCCCCGTTACAGGAAATGCCACAATGGATTCACAGATCTTACCCGTCTCGCCAATGAATCCCGATGTACTTCTGCCTTTCATTCATATTTTTTTTCTTTCAAAAATTGTTAATTATTGAGATTTAGTTGCGATGTCTTGTTGCTGAAACAAGAAAAAATGGAATATTTTACTGGTTTTGGATCATATTTTAATGTCTACTGTTACTGTGAAACATTCTTCTAAGAAAACTAACATGGTTGGCCATGAACTTGTGATGCAGTTACGGTGAATGAAGTAGAGGCATTGTACGAACTGTTCAAGAAGTTGAGTAGCTCAATTATTGATGATGGATTGATTCACAAGGTAAATTGGAATTCGGAGGCAATTTGGATTTTTTTAATGATTTTTCATTTCATGGCTAGTTTATGTGAATGCATTGCTTCATGTTGATATGTCAGAATCAGAATTTGGTTACAACGTCAATAAATTAAATGTCAAAATATTAATGATTTTCTAAGTTCCTTTTTTTTTTTTTTGTGTTGCAGGAAGAACTTCAGTTAGCATTGTTCTGTACTCCATACGGCGAGAATCTTTTTCTTGACAGGGTAAGTTTTTTCTGCAAAAATTCCAGTTTTTTTTTTTTCTATATCCCATGGTTGATATTGGAAATTTGGAACCTATCAAAGTACAGTATTATGAGGAGATCAATTGTTCAGCTACCATTTAGGGAATTGTTATAGTTGCAATTTACTAGATTGAATGTTGTAAAAAAGTTTTCCTTGAAATTTACTTTATTTCCTATGTCTGGTAATCTTTTCTATTGTAGGTTTTTGATCTTTTTGATGAAAAGAAAAATGGTGTCATTGAATTTGAGGAATTTGTCCATGCACTCAGTGTGTTTCACCCGAATGCCCCTATAGAAGATAAAATTGATTGTAAGAGTTAAAGGGAAATCGTTTGCTTTGCACCATAAAAGTATGATTTATAGCTTTGTCTTGTCTTACATTTTGTTAATTTCTTGCAGTTGCATTTAGGTTGTATGATCTGAGACAAACAGGTTTTATCGAGCGAGAAGAAGTGAGTATAAGCAGTTCTATACCTGAATTCAAGTGTTCCGTAAATGACTTGTAGAGAATGCACTTCCTGCAATTGTATGATTTTAGCTAATTAACTTTTGATTGAATGCAGGTTAAGCAAATGGTAGTTGCCATTTTGATGGAATCCGAAATGGAATTGTCGGATGACCTTCTTGAGGCCATCATCGACAAAGTGAGCTCTCTGAAGTTTGAATTCATTGCTTTATTTATTTATTGTTTTTTACTTGCGTGTTTTTGGAGAGCATTTTGATGGCTTACGGGATCTTCATCTTTGCTGCAGACATTTGCTGATGCTGATGCCGACAACGATGGTAGAATCAACAAAGAAGAATGGAAAGCATTCGTGCTTCGTAATCCTAGCCTTTTAAAGAACATGACTCTTCCGCATTTAAAGTTAGTGAACTCACTCGCTATTTCCAGTGTTGCACTCCTACATCTAATTGTTTTCTTAACTCCTTACCTAATCCATGCTAACTTATATCATCTCTCATTTTTATATATTATTATTGTTCTTCAGGGACATTACTACCTTATTTCCCAGTTTTGTTTACAACACTGAAGTTGAAGACTTGTAAACTGAAGTGATGTTTTGGGCCAAAATGCTATAAAAGCTTCGATATGATTGAAGGGTACAAGACTATTATTTCTTTAGTAGATCATTCTGGTTTCAAAAGCCCTTGATTCATGAGTCATTGCTGGAGATAAAAGTAAATAGAGTGTAGTCTCATTGCTAGACATTTAATTTCATTTTTATGACTTAATTTAGCAACAATGTTTTATTTTATCCGGAATGTCGGATACAAATATATATCCGAAACGAGTATACTCAATTTTTTTTTAGTTCTTTTTTTTTTATTATTATATGTTTGGAAGATTGTATCTTTATATCAATGTCCAAATGTGTTGGACATAGATACTTTAGGGCAAGTGAAGAGCCTGGATAATATAGACTATGTGGACAACGTTGTTGTATGGTAGAAAGAAAGATTTCAAATGGAGTGCATTTTGTAAAAAGATTGTCCAAGATTGTTAATGAAATGTTAGCAAGTGTTGCCCGGTTCCGGAAAGCGTATGGTAGTTCCATCTTACTTAATAATACAGTGAATGATTTAAAAGGGAAAAAACCTTTTCATAAATTGGCTCGCTCTGGAAATCCGTTCGTCGAGCAGCTTCACCGGAAGCAGTAATGAGGCAGGCCCCAGAAAGAGTGGATCGAAGAACAAGTCATTACAACTACAATGAAGGTAAAAATAGTTGTTACGGAATTTAGAGGTTAATTCAATTAGCTCATGCAGGTAGTTAACATTCAACAAATTAGAAGTTCGAACTTTAAAATCTTCAACTCTTTTCTTATCAAGTTACGAATTCTTTTATAAAAAAAAAAAAAAAATTGTTAGGGTTTTTCATTTTCTCAAAGAAAACTAGCCCATCATTTTGATGGTGTCATGGAAAAACTCAAAACGAAAATGGTTTTCAAGTGCAAAGCTCAGAAATAAACACTGTAATTTTAGTAGTGATCAACTGAAACGATTATAAAATTAGTACTTTTACATGTTTTTATAAGATTGATATTTTATCAAACTAATTATTAGATTTAATAATATACTCTTATTTATCACGATCATATAATTATAAATCAATTTATATCATATTGATTAAAAATACTATACTCGTACATATTTAATTAATTAAAATTTTTTTACATCAAATAAATAAATTTTTTTACTTAATTCAAAAATTAATATGCATGATTTATATGAAGCAATAATCAAATTAAATAAATATAAATTATGTAAAAATTAATGCAAGTGAATCTTTCCCCTCTCTCTCTCTCTCTCTCTATATATATATATATATATATATATATATATATAGAGAATTAGAAAAACATTAATGGAGTGAAAAAAATTAAGAAAATAAAAAGGGTAGGTAATTTTTTTATTTGCAATTTTTTAATTTTACAATAATAGATATTATTGTTAAATGACTCTCAATTTTATTTTATTTTATGTTAAATTTGTTTTCCGATCCCGTGCATCAAATGCCCCCTTCTAATGCGATCCACGTGTAAAGTTTCTCCTATATAAACCTCCACGCTTACCCAAGAAAAGGAGGATTCTCCTCCATCTTTCCTGCGCTTTATCTGTCTTTGTTTTCTTTTATCTTTTGTTTCAATTGAATTCGAGCATTTCAGTAATAGCAATGGCAGACAAGCCAAGCCGAGGATTGGTATTATACGGGGACGGGTTGGCCCGTTTCATTGAGCCATCGCATACCCATCTTCACTCTCTCGCATCTAAAGCCAACTGTGGTTTTTTGAGCCTCCCGAATGCTCCTCCTTCAGGTTCCCCCACTCTCCCTTTTCAATTCCTTGTCACTTTAGACAGGGGGTAATGAAGATATAATCTCTTTAAAATACACCCAAATATAGAAAGATTCTTTTGCAATTCTTTTTTTAGATTGCTAGGAAATATACCAGCTTTTTCTAATTGGTTTGGGTGTTTTTAGTGAAATTGTATGTTGTTTGTGCATTAAGAAGCAAGTTTTAATTGTTTGGAAGGGATTGATAAGATAACGGCTTGCTTAGTTTATCGTTCTTTTTTTTTTGGTACTTAGAGTTTACAAAGATTGTTTGGTAGTAGGGACCTTACTGATTGACCGAATAAGCATATGGGTTCTTTGTTAGTTTAATAGTTTTCAAATTAGCAAGTTAGATGTAGAAGTATTTGCTCGATTCCATTGATAATTCATCTCTGATTACCTTGTCCTCAATGTTTAGAACCTTATCATGCCTAGTTGCAATTGTTGTTTTTTTTTTTTTTTTATTTCAAGCACTTACGATGTTCTGATGCCAATTTTTAACCTGCTTCCCTTTCCTTTCTTAATAGTTAAATCCATGCCTCTTTTCACGCTTTTTTATTGCTGTTGTTCACCCACCAACCACTATATGGGAATTTACTTGGATTTAGATTGCAGAAAGCGAGGAGGATAGGATAGTAAGAGAGTTTGCGGTATTAATGGATACGTGTGAGACATATTATAACAAGGTGAGATACCTGTTATTCTAGGTAATTGGAAAGTGAAATTTCATGATAAATTCTTTTAAAGCTTTTTGGTTTTGTGACTTTGTCAGAATGGGCAACTTTCGAGCGAATCAAAGTCTGAGAACTCGTCCTTGATTCCAACCATGTCAGATAGGTATTATCATACGCTTGCTGGGTTTTTATTATTAGCAATGAGAATATGCCAGTCAACATGCTTCTTTATCTCAGTTCAGGTTTATGGGAATGAGAGCTGCTCTGTTGACTAACAATTCTAGTTTGAAATCTTTCGGAGAAAAACTTGGCTTCAATGTATTGGACTTGAATGGATTATTTGGAAATAGCAATTCTCCCCTTGCATCATCAGTTGATAATTTGGCTTCTGAATTGCTGACCTTACTTGGATTCCAAGAAGGGAAGATAATGGAATTCAACCAGTTTGATTTAGTAATTTTGCATATTGGATCTGGGGAGAATTTCGATGTTGACAGTGGCAATGGGACTGCAAGTGACATGGAATTTATGAATGCTTTGCTTGGTGCTATTATGTGTGTAGCTCAGGCTGGAACTGAAATTGGTTCCCGTCTACTCTTGTCCCTCGTAATGGGCTATGGATATGTGTCAAAGGCTGATGATCCTGTTTTGTCAATTTTGAGCACTAACCATGAGAAGAATCCTCATCTTTCAGTACTTTTCCCTAATCAGAGTTACACCATGAGAGGAGAAAGTCCTAGAAATGATGTTCGGTAAGAAAAACTTTGTGGACTCTTATTTTGCAATTTGACCTGTGTGTGGATTTAACTAATTTATGAACTGCAGGCACCACAGTCCCATGTTAATTTCTCAATATCAGTATGCTGTAACCCGCAAGGATATGGTAGAGAACTTTTCTTTTGAAGATTTTAAAGAGGTACAAAATGACACTGTGAGATAATTTATGAAATCTATTTGCATTTTGTCAGACTAGGTTATGAAGTAATTTTGACTCCTACATGTCTCCAAGCATGCATCTTTCCAATCTTCATAAACCAAGTGAAATGCTACATGCTAACATGAAAAATAACCTTGGTAATCTATGTTCTTTAAGTTGGATTGGTTTTATCACATGCCTAATTCATCCCAAGAGTGTTATGTATTGATTTTATGGATTTAATATTTGTTTCAGCATTTTATGCTTATTTTCTATTTTTCGTTGCAGCATTCTGGAAATCTCACCATACCGGCTGACAGGCTGCTGCATGAGATAGCATTCAAGCTTTGGAAGGCGCCCAAGTACGGTGCGTAAGAGGAACTTTATCTGTTGCCCGTTACATGACTTAAAATTCAACTTTTCAATATAAGCTTAAAATAAGAGAAGTGATAAGCCTCTGCTACATCCTGTCGCTTGAAATCCGTGTTTTTTTTTCCTTTGGTGATGTTGTTCTTGATCATATCTCAACTTAAGCTGACTTTAGTCCTTGTGTAAGTCGGATATGATCTTATGCTTTCTCACTATTGACCAAAACTGGTTAATGTTAATGATCACATATTGTAGTTTTGATCTGAACTTTATATTATGCTCACGATTAAATGGGTTTTTGTTCTCATTAAATCCAGTCTCTGAACCTTCTGGCTGAAGAACTGGGGTGCAAATGCGGATGTGATCATTTTTCATATGCGCTTTGCTTGTCGTTTTCGGGAAAACAGTTTGCATAAACATGGAAAATATAGTACAGTATGCGAATAACGATCTAATTTCTAGCTACAAAATGTCCCAACTTCAATATGTATTGCCACCATAAAGAGTAATTTGGCCGAGGGAGTTGTTTACAGCCACAGCAAGACATTTACACAGGCTGGTTGGCGTCGGCGCTCAGATGTCGGTCATTTTCCCTGATTGGGGCCCATTTTGGGGATCATTGTTGGTGAAACTTTTTATACTCTATTATTGCCGTCTTGAAAGTTCGTTAATTGAGTGTTTAGTTTCAGAAAAATATGCAAATAGGTACCCACAAGCTTTAAGACTGGTGTCTTCAATGACTTCAAGACAAAGTTACTTGAGCTTAATCGTCTTAAGACAGAGAGCTGCCAATATTCAATTGAAGCTTAACCCCTATTCAGTGGCATTCACATACGCGTCAAAAAAAAAATTTCTTTTCCTATCATAATATTTTGAAAATTGGATCAATTAAAGTTAAACTCAAGCATAAAAAAAGAAGTATGGCCAGGATTCAGCTTCAGTCAAATCAAACCATGGACTCTACGAGTAAACCTATTTAAGTATTTATGGAAGCTCTTTTATAAGAAATTACTTCTTTCCAAAAAGAAAAAAAAACAATTTTCAAAAAATAATATTTCATTTTTCGTTGATAAGTCATTCAGTTAGCCAAACAGTTTATTAACGAACTGTAAATATATATATATATATATATATATTGAAAATTAATTCATGTGAACCAATCAAAACCTAATAACCCATTTAGTCACGGAGGAATATTGAGTATAAATGAGCTTATCTGCAAATAATTCTTCTTTTTTTTTTTTTTTTTTTTTTTTTTGCGTTTCCACAAGGAGCTCTAGAGATCGAATGTTTCCAATTCCAGAGACTGGGATATCATTTCTTACCCCATCCACATGCTCCTCCACAGCCGAAGGTAAAGAACTTGGAACACTGTTTATTTGCCCTTTTTTTTTTTTTTTCCTTTTTTTTTGGTTTCTTTGTTTCTTTCTTAATTTTGATTTTTTTTTCCTATAGAGAACTTCGTTACACTTGACAGATGCTACCTATTCATAAATACTAAGCACAAATTATAAGTGGTATCCTCCACTCCACAGCTCTTTTATGCAGCTGCTCTACTTAAAAGAGGAATCCAAACTATATAGGCGGGGAAGTGCCGATCCCCCGCTTCGAATGAGCCGACATTTTCCCGTTCCTAACTCTAACTTCCTTTGCACAAAAACGGAAAACCTTCCGGCTGCCTGCCTGGCTCAAACAGCCAGGAAACAGCTAATCAAATACTTATTACATAAACACTGCTCTCACTGCATTCATCATCCCATAATTTGTTTAGTGGAGTTTGGCCTTTCGATATACAGACGTTGAAGTCGTCGCAGACGGGTCATGAGCTGTGCAAATGATGGTCGTAGATGTGGCTCCCTGCAAACGAGAAAACACGGAGTAAGATTAATGCAAAATTTTCTATATAGCAGACTGCCAAATATAACAAAAAGTTCATTAAAATCATCATCTCTGTTAAATGATAAACAAACAGTTGCAAGCACGGACTAATCACAAAAGCCAACTAACAACGTTTATCAGAAAGGCTTTAATAATCCTACATTTCCTCCCAATTTGGATCTGTTATTATAGCATCTTGAATTGATTCTGATCACCAATTCTTTTACTTAGTGCGAGGAAAAGATTACAGATGTTTGTATTAGTACCGAAAAATGAGAGATTGATTAAACATTCAAAAGAGATTGAGTTGGTGCAAAGACCACCGGAATGGGATGATATAATCTTTCTCCTTATATAGATAAATGTGACATAATGTCTAAAACTCACGTTTGCCAACATTCACATATAATCTGTGCAACCATTGGATCAACATCTTCAGGAATTTCTAGACGCCTATTCTGGAATCCAACAGCTCCAACAACTTGCATAGGATTCAAACCTTTCCAAGGAATACGTAAAGTAACCAACTCCCATAATATCACACCAAAACTGTACACATCACATCTGCAACCAGGCCAGTTTATTTGTATTGAGGAACAGAATAGAAAGGTCAAAGCGTAACACATGCATGCTATCGTGCTGTTAAAGTCACTTACTTCTCATTGGCCGGTTCATTCCTTAAAACTTCCGGTGCCATCCATTCAGGCTGCAGTCCAACAGCAAACTTTTACTTTATAAAAAGAAGATAGATTTCGATAAATAAGAAAGTAAGAGAAAATACAAAGTGAACAACAATGATTATCTTTTAGTTATACTACCGTTCCAGCAGTAGACTTTGAAGACAGGAAAGTATGGTGCTTTGAGCGTGACAACCCAAAATCAGAGACCTGAACAGAGAATCAAACATGTTGAAAAAAATTCAATAGACATCTTTCGGCAGAAAATAAACCATGACCAAAATCAAGGAAGAGCTTTGGCCAGAGTATATTTGAGAAAAGCACCTTTACAACCCAGTTCTTATCAACAAGGAGATTTGGTGTCTTCAGATCTCGATGCACTATAGTTGGATGGCTTGAGTGCAAATAATTCATTCCTTTAGCCTGCAGACAAATAAGAAAGCTTCACTTAAATGGAAATTACAACCAGGAATGGAAGAAGACTGAAAGGGAGAGGCAAAAGGAGATACTTTAGCACAACATGTGAAGCAAAAGAAAAATAAATAATTTATTCACTTGTGACTCCTACCACATCAAGAGCCATTCGCATTCGTCTCTTCTCATCAAGTTGAGGACCGGGTCGATGCAGTAGCTTATACAAACTTCCCCTGCATAACAGAGAGGAAGGAGCACTAAGAATGTAAACCTTGTCCTTTTAAATTAATAAATTTCTTGGGAGAAACCACAACAACAATAGAGAGGTCTTGTATTTATCCAATCAAAATGAAAACACACACCTAGCGGACTCAGTGTTTTCATACACAGCAAAGCACAAAATGTATGCACTTAGTAACTTAAATCGCAGTAAAGGCATTGGAAAGGGCACAAGGAAGTGAGTCTAATACAACAATACCTACTATCTACAAACAAGACATCAGTGACAAAATATGCCCACAACATTCCATGAGGATGCTAACATTATTTTCAGGATTAATCCTTTAAAACCAGAGCGAAACACCATGAAGTTCAAAAACAACCAGTAAATACCCATAAAAATGAAAAAAGAACATGCAAAACAAATGTAAACTTACTAATTACGAAAATGTTGAAGACTAAAGAGAGAAGTACATGGATTGAATAAAGAAAATCAACCTAGGAAGAAACTCTGTCAGTATAGAGAAATGTGGGGAGCGAGTAACAGCTCCCATGAAAAGAACAACATTTGGATGCCTCAGCCTTAACATGATTTCAACCTGCACAGGGTCATCAAAAAGAGATGATTTCAATGTAAATTCATTCAATTCTACATGAAAGTCAAGCTCCCCAAGCATGATGCTATAAGAAGTTATTTTCTGGGGCTTACTTCACATTTAAATTGAACTAATGCATCACCAGAGAAATCTTGATCTAAGAACTTTTTTACAGCAACCTCCTGAAGAGCCAACAAAGACAATCAGCAAACACTCAAATGAAAATACCATTAGAAGTCATTAAAGAGACTTTAGTAAAAAGCCATATACTGTTATAAATCAATGGAATAATTATTTAATAGAAACTAATGCTGCTGCTCTTAGTAGACTTACTGCAGCAGTTAGATTTTTGAGATTTTCATAAGTTTGCACCACATATTACCACAATTATCCAATGGCAGTGGCCTACTCTCTTTTCCTCCTAGGAATTTGGCATAAACAATATCAATATCACAGCTCAGTGGACGAATAATATTTTTGGAAATTTTGGCATGTACTAGCATTGTTAATGCGGTCATCATATCATCTAGCAGTAGTATATTACTCCTAAAAGTTCCATGAATAAAATGGAGTAATGCAAATGTAACTCACAGTGCCGTTCCAATCTGCTCGGTAGACCTCGCCATATGATCCTGCAAAACAAGAGCTCATCTATCAAGCAAGTTTGCATTGGTAGGGAACAGTCATGTCATATTCAAGCATGTTCTAAATCTTACGTCTCTTAAGATCCAATTAAACATGAATATGAAAAGGATTCAATCAAGTAAGCTAGCTCCTATTCTTAAATTCGTTGTACCAAAAAGCAGGTTTAACGCATTTCACAAACATCATTTGCTGCTATCAGGTCTAGCAGGCTTTCACAATCCTATTCATATAAATCGTGAACCACACGGGATTAACCCCTACAACTGTGCTGAGTTGAATGCCAGCACAGACAGGAGTTATAATCTATTGATAGGTTAAGCTGAGAGTAAGATGCGCTGTCAAATAACGCATATCTTCTGCGGATTGGATTCAGCTTTTCATACTATATATCCAGCCAATAAAATTAGAAACACCAGGACATCCTAGCCAGAATTTGTGTAATTGTGTTACAAGCTGTATCATAATAATAATTGAAATGCGATATCCAAAACTTAAAAGAATAATGGAAAGCCATGCCAGACATGCATAAAAATGAACAAGATTAACTGCGTTATTGTGAGGCCTTACCAATACCAATACGTTCACCAATTTGAAGATCCTCCCATGGAATTTCCCATTCAGAAACCTCCCTTAGCATAGGATAAATCTTCTCACCGTGACCATTGCCAACCAGTTGCAAATCACTACCTGTGGTTTCGGTCCATTCTAATGCAGATTCTTTACTGAAATCCATATCAGAAGTCCTTTGCATTAGTTTCTCATCCATGGCCAACACATTTCCCGTCTGTATTTGGCAAAACTCATCTGCAGAGCAGGAAGACTCATGAACTTGTATGCAATCATTGGTTGTATAACCAACAAGAAGTCCTTCATTTGAAGCATCAGAGGAAGATGCAACATTAGCTTTTTTGGCATTTGCTTCCAATTGTCTTTGATGTTTAGCCATATGCTTTTGCCTAAGATTGGAATTAGTATTTTCTGAAGTCTCCGTTCCAGAGGATATAAGACAGTGCTCATTGGTTGACAACTCATTTGAAAGGCAGCTGGCAGCCACATCTACATTCGTTCCTTTCACTACTTGATCAGGCAGACATTTTTCACCAAGATCCTGTGAATTAATATCCACGAATAAATCTGGAGGAGGTGATGCACCACTCTCCAACAATACAGCATGTAATTTCTGAGCAAATTCTGGGTCCTTTGCTGCATTAATAACATACTTAGAAACATTTTTAACCTTTCTCTTTTGCACTGATGATGGTTTTTCATGAATGCCAGAAAAGATTTCACTAGATTTAGGTGCCAAGGGAAGAAGTTTCCCAAACTCCTGCTCGGATCTTTCAGAAACAGCTCTTCCAGCAAGGTTCCCCTCATCTTCATTTGTCTGACTGCTAACAAAATCCGCTGACCTCAAGGCACCAACTTTAGTGCCCATATCTAGAGCACATGAAACTGCCACTTTTCCAATTCCTTTGTCAAGCAGCAAACATGAATTTTGAGAGGGATCAGCAAAGCCCCTTACATCTAGTGCAGAATTAAGGAGGTGACAGCTTGGCACTTCAGCAGGAATTAGTGTCCCAGGAGCACCCATCAGATCAATAATATATTCACTGTAATTTTTCAGATAATTAATTACATCAGCAAAACTTGTGTCAATACAAAATTAAACTTTTCTCTTTGACTCGACAGCAAAACTGCATAAGCAGAAGACAGGAAAGCACTGAAAAAACTCAAACTCAAAACTTATGTGCATTTAGAATAAAGGAAAAAATCTGCATCAACTAAAGAACAGGCACGAACAGAAACTTTTAACCAGTATGACACCAAATCGAGGGACTAACTCAAAGAACCTAATATACACATTGTAGAACTGCACTGCATGGTTACCAAATTCAAAGATAGAAGAATTTGTATATCTGAGCAGAAGGAAGCTACCTTTCATTGTTGATTCTAACCAAGTTCACAGCTCCATCATCGGTACCAGTGTAATAGCTCCCTTTGACCAGCATGCATGGGAGATTAATTCTATCAGCTAGAACCTAGAACCAGAAGCATGAAACAATTTCCTTATAAAAAGTCCAGACACCTTTATCCTTAAGGCAAGGTAAAATTAGAAAAAAGTGGCAAGACTAGCAGAAAAACAAGTGAAACAATAGTCATAAAATGAAAATGAAAATGAAAGAAGTGATGATGTAGAGATCAGTGAAATTAAAAGGAAAACATACTTCTTTCAGGAGCTAGTTTAAATTATGGAAATAAGATGAGTCAAGGGTTTTTACAACCTTAAAAAGCAGGGCTCTGTGGCGAGAAAGTCCAATATCAAGCCTTCCAAGCGGAAGAATGACGGTGTTAAGAGAATTTCGTAACTCATAACTTCTCAAGGTCCACATTCTCAACATTTCTTCAGCATCAGCAACGGGACCACCCATTCTATTAACAACTATTTCCGCAATTTTCTGAATCATGCCACTTAAAACTGGGCCATCGCCAAAAGCTCGTGACTGCAGATAAATGTTATGCACACTTTTCTCAAGCTCTTGCAGTTCAGGATCAAGCAACCGGTTAACAAAAATTACTTCATAATCAACATTATCTAACACTGATACTGCTTGAAGATCAACCAAAGATGGCATTTTCCCTTGCGCACCCAGAGTTGAGGCAATGCCATACACGTCATAAAATCCATCCACAATTTTTTCATCATAGTTTACGACATTAAAATTCTGCAAATAACACAACACAGAAATTAGTTTTCTTTTTCCAAATGAAAAAGAAAAATATTATCAACTAATGGGTTCTAGTTCTAGAAGTTGTCTTACAAAAGACATTAACAGGAACTTTTCAGCCAGTACAGAATTGATAAACCAAAGAAAGAAACCCGATTAACCTCAAAATTAATTCAAAATCCATAATGGCATTTACTATACTATCCCACTGTAATAATTGAACCAAAAACGACTAATAAAACAAGAAATATATTTCTCATAGAAACATAAATGTAAAGTTTATGGCAAGAAATAACAAGGAAACTGGTTTCCCAACTAGCTATGGTTAAAATGGATTTTGGCATCATATAATAAATACTGATATAAAAAAGCAAACTGCCATGGCTATACGATAAAGTAAATTGTCATGTAACAGAAACACAATCCATTGCTGGCAAGTGGTAAGAGAAACCCCACGAAGTTAAACAATGAGAAGTTATCGGAGGAAATTAATAAAATCAATAGGGATTTATCAATTTCTATAGTTGGCAAAACTTCAATCACTAGAGTAGCAATATTAATTGAGCTTGACATGCAAATCAAAAGCATCTGTATACAAAAACAATAGAAGAAAGATAACAAGTAAATTTTTATCCCAATAAATCCATGACTAACGAGAATAACATTGAAGCTAAGAATTTTCCAAAGTTACTAAAGGAAATAGGAAGTCCAGAAATAAGATCCGCTGTTGCAAAATTCCCCATATAATATGTGTGTGTGATTGTGTGAAAACACATAAATAAATATACTAGTAATATATAATGAGCAAACATGAAATGCAATAAGAATTTATTAATAAAAGATACCATTACCAATATACAAATATATATATATATATATATATATATTTCATGTTTCAACTGCACATAAAGGTATAAATATATTGAAACCTGATAATCAGAAGGGCAAAAAATAAAACAAATTGGCCATTAATACAGTCTTTTTTTTTGGACAATTAAATTGGCCATTAATACTGATTCAAACAGGAAATGCAATTTTGAAAAACCTAATTACATAAATGAAAATTTTAAAAATATTGAAATATGAAAGACCATATTACCCAATAACGAAGCGAGAGGAACTCAACGAAAGCGTTGGTGTCGGTGCCGGCAAGGCTAATCCTTTTAGCGGCGTCGATCTGAGCCGTCTCGGGATCCGAGGCACTCATCGCCAAAGCCAATTGCATCTGAAACTCTTCTTCCAATAAATTAAAATCCAACTCATCTCCCCCCGTCCTGTCTCCCCCGACCGATTCAACGGCCCCGATTCTCCCCATTGTCCCTGAAGTAACCGAAGATGACGAAGAAGAAGTCGTCATCGCCGGTCCCGTTACGTTAGCCGAATTTGGACTCGGGCTCGGACTTGGGCTGATCACGGGCTGCGCATCCGCCAACTGTTGGTGCTCATTTAGACCACTGCCGATGTGGAGTTTTCTTAACAGATGCTTCATTTTGGACATCGATCATAAACGGTGACTTTCTTTTCCTTTCTCTTTCTCTCTTTCTTTCTTCGATTTCTCTTTTTTTCTTTGTAAGAAATAGATTTTTATTTTACTGATTTTTTCTTTTTTTTTAAAAAAAAAAATTTTGTTCTTTGTTTTCGCTGTTTTTATTTTCTATTCTATCGATAGGCTTAACCTACGCCCGCCACTCAGCAGATTCGCTTAACCTGCGCACTCTTCTCCCTCAAGCTCCCGCTAGTTGAAAGACTTAAATTAACCGCTCGCCCATT
>JBBYHK010000014.1:4132228-4147370 GCA_038382065.1 Adansonia grandidieri | reverse complement strand
AAAAACTTCTTCACAGCAACCTCCTGAAGAGACAACAAAGAAAATTAGACAAACACTCAATATATATATATATATATATGAAGACATTAAAGAGAGGTTTGGTACAAGCCATATATTGTTATCAATCAATAGAAGAATTATTTAACAGAAACGGATGCTGATCTCTTAGTAGACTTACTACTGCAGCCAGAGATATTTGCGATTTTACTAAATTCGCACCACATCTTAACACAATTACTCAATCACAGTTACCACTTTTTTCCTACTACAGATGTTGGCATAAACAATGTCAATATCACTGCTCAGTGAAAGATTAATAACCTTTGGAAATTTTGGCATGTACCAGTAGCACTATTATTGCTGTTATCACATCATCTAATAGTATACTACTCCTAAAAGTTCCATGAAATAAAATGTAGTAAACTCACTGTGCCGTTCCAATCTGCTCGGTAGACCTCACCATATGATCCTGCAAAATAAGAGTTCACATATTAAGAAAGCGTGCACTGGTAGGTTACAATCATATTCAAGTAACTAGCACATTCTATGACTCTGTAGATCCAATTAAACATGAATATAAAAAGAAATCAATCAACAAAGCTAGCTCCTATTGTTAAATCCGTTGCACCAAAAGCTGGTTTAACCTATTTCACAAAAATCATTTGCAGCTATCAAGTCTGGCAGATTAGCACAATCATGTTCAGATAGAATGTGAACCATACTGGATTGAACTGTAGAACTATGCTGAACTGAATGCCAATTAGGCAGGAGATATAATCTCTTGATAGGTTAAGCAGGGAGTATGATGCACGGTCAAACAACTCATATTTCTTCTGCTGATTAGATTCAGCTTTTCATACTACATGTCAAGCCAATAAAAATAGAAACACCAGGACATCCTGGCAGCATTTGTGTAATTATGTTGCAAGCTGTACCGCATTAACAACTGAAATACGCTACCCGGAACTTAAAAGAATAATGGAAAATAGAGCTGCAGACCTGTATAAAAATGAACAAGACTAATTTTGTTACTTTGAAACCTTACCAATACCAATGCGTTCACCAATTTGAAGATTCTCCCATGGAATTTCCCATTCTGAAGCCTCTCCCAGCATAGGATAAATCTTCTCACTATGACCATTGCTAGCCAGATGCAAGTCACTATCTTTGCTTTCGATCAATTCCAACGCAGATTCTTTATTGAAATCAGCATCAGAAGTCCTTTGTATTAGTTTCTCGTCCATGGCCGAGACATTTTCTGGCTGTATTTGGCAAAACTTATCAGCAGAGCAGAAGGTAGACTCACAAACTTGTATCCGATCATCAGTTTTAGTGCCAACAAGAAATCCCGCACTCAAAGCATCAGAGGAAGATGCAACAGCAGTTTTTATGATATTTGTTTCCAACTCTCTTCGGTGTTTAGCCATTTGCTTTTGGCTAGTAATGGAATTAGTATTTTCTGAAGCATCCATTCCAGTGGATACAAGATAGTGCTCATTGCTTGACAACACATTTAAATTGGAGCTAGCAGCAGAATTTACATTTGTCCCTTTCACTACTTGTTCAGGCATACTTTGTTCACCAAGATCCTGTGAATTAATATCCATGAACAAATCTGGAGGAGGTGATGCACCACTCTCCAATAAAACAGCATGTAATTTCTGAGCAAATTCCGGGTCCTTTGCTGCACTAATAACATACTTTGAAACATTTTTAACCTTTCTCTTTTGTGCTGATGAAGGTTTCTCACGAATGCCACAAAAGCTTTCACTAGATTTAGGTGCCGAGGGAAGAAGCTTCCCAAACTCCTGTTCAGATATCACAGCAACAGCTCTTCCAGCAAGGTTCTTCCCATCTTCATTTGTCTGACTGCTGACAAATTCTGCTGACCTCGTGGCACCAACTTTAATGCCCGTGTCAAGTGTAGCGGAAACTGCCAAATTTCTAATTTCATTGTCAAGCAGCAAACATGAACCTTGAGAGGCTGCAGTAAGATCAGCAAAGCCCCTTACATCCAGCGCAGAATTTAGGAGTTGACAGCTTGGTACTTCAGCAGGAATTAGTGTGCCAGGAGCACCCATCAGATCAATAATATATTCACTGCATTATTTCAGATAATTAATTACAAAATCAAAATTAGTGCAAATACAAAATTAAAAGTTTTCTCTTTGACTAGACAACAAAACTGCATAAAGCAGATGACCGGATGGAACAGAAAAAAAAAAAAATCAGGAATTATGTGCATTGGGCATAAAGGAAAAAAAAATTGCATCAACTAAGGAGGGGTGAACAAAATATTTTAACAGATATGACATCATGTTGAGGGAATAATTCAAGAAGAAAAGACCCTAATATGCGCAAATTCTAGAATTCCAATGCATGGCTACTAAATTCAAAGATAGAAGAATGTGCAAATTTGAGGAGGAAACTACCTTCCATTGTTGATTCTAACCAAGTTCACAGCTCCATCATCTGTACCAGTGTAATAGCTCCCTTTGACCAGCATGCATGGGAGATTAATTCTATCAGCTAGAACCTAGAACCAGAAGCAGGAAACTATTTTCTTATAAAAGGTCCTGACGCATTTATTCTTAATCCAAGGTAAAATGAAAAAAGTGGCAGGATATTCGGACTAGCAGAAAATCAAGTGAAACAACAGTCATCAAATGAAAGTGGAAGAGAGGTGGCGATGCAGACGTGACAAAGCTAAAAGGAAAACATACTTCTTTCATGTGTTTGTTTAACTTTATGGAAATAAGATGAGTCAAGGATTTTTAAAACCTTAAACAGCAGGGCTCTGTGGCGAGAAAGTCCAACATCAAGCTGTCCCAGTGGAAGAATGATAGTGTTAAGAGAATTCCGTAACTCATAACTTCTCAAGGTCCACATTCTCAACATCTCTTCAGCATCAGCTACTGGACCACCCATTCTATTAACAACTATTTCTGCAATTTTCTGAATCAAGCCACTCAAAACCAGGCCATGGCCAAAAGCTCGGGACTGCACATATATGTTATACACTCTTTTCTCCAGTTCTTGCAGTGCAGGATCAAGCAACCGGTTAACCAAAATTACTTCATAATCAACATTGTCTAACACCGATACTGCTTGAAGATCAACCAAAGATGGCATCTTCCCTGGCGCACCAAGAGTTGAGGCAATGCCATACACGTCATAAAATCCATTGACAATTTTTTCATCGTAGTTTACAACATTATAATTCTGAAAATAACACAATGTATAAATTAGTTTTCCATTTTCAAAAGAAAAATATAAATCAGCTAATGGGTCTAGTATTTATCTCACAGAAGACATCAACAGGAACCTTTCAGCCTGTACAGCAGTAACTAGCATTCATATTCGAAGCACTGGTAGCAGTATTTACTATACAGTATCCTACCATGATTATTTCTATCCTCGAACTCCTCTAGACCAGACTTAAGAACAGACAGATTAACAGGAAAGGCAACAATATACCCTCCTAATAAAATAAGAAATATATAACTTCTGAAAGAAACATACGTGTAAAGTTTATCACACAAAACCATAGGGAAAAAGGCTTCCCAATTAGCTACGATTAAAAATGACTTTGGCATTGTAGAGCAGAGGTTAAAAAAAAAAAAAAAAAAAGGCAAACCGTCATGCCCATATGACAATGGAAATTTTCATATAATCAAAACACAATGCATAGCAGGCAAGTGGCAAACAAAACTTCACGTAGTTAAACAATGAGCAATTATCACAGAAAAAGAAACCAAAATGGAAGTAACCAACTAGTAGAGGTAGCAAGATTAATCTAGCTTAACATGCAAATCAAAAGCATCTGTAAACAAAAACAATAAAAGAAGGCTTTAACAATGGAATTTTTGTTCCCAACAATTCATGACTAATGAGAATGACATGGAAGCAAAGGATTACGAAAATTAGTACCGGAAAGAGGAAACCTGGAAGTGAGATCCGCAGTTGAAAACTCCTCATAATTAAAAATACAAATGAAAATAAATAAATATACAAGTAAATATATAATGAGGAAACATGAAAAGCAATTAGAATTTATGAATAAGAGAAACCAATTTAGAAAACAAAAAAAAATCACAAATCATATAACAGCTATAGATATAATGACCTCAGAACCAGATTAGGGGGGAAAAAGTATGCAACTTCGATAACCTAAAACTGAGAAACCTAATTATGTCATAGAAATTTTTAAAAATTGAAAACACGAAAGAATATATTACCCAATAACGAAGCGAGAGTAACTCAACGAAAGCGTTCGTGTCGGACCCGGCAAGGCTAATTCTTTTAGCAGCGTCGATCTGGGCCGTCTCGGGATCCGAGGCACTGATCGCCAAAGCCAACTGCATCTGAAACTCTTCTTCCAATAAATTAAAATCCACCTCATCTCCAGCCGCCCGATCTCCCCCGACCGATTCAACGGCCCCGATTCTCCCCATTGTCCCTGAACTAACCGAAGACGATGAAGAAGACGACGTCGTCCCCGGTCCAGTCACGTTCGTCGAGTTCAAGTTGGAATTCGAGTTCGGACTCGGGCTCGGACTTGGGCTGATCACGGGCCGCGCCTCCGCCAATCGTTGGTGCTCATTTAAACCACCGCCGATGTGGAGTTTTCTTAACAGATGCTTCATTTTTGGCATCGATCATCAACGGCGACTTTTTTTCTTTCCTTTCTTATTTTCGATTTCTCTTTTCCTTCTTTGTAAGAAATAGGTTTCCTTGCACTAAGTTTTTTTTTTTTTTTTTCCTTTTCCGCTTTTGTTTTTTAAAATTTTGTTCTTGTTTTCGCTGTTTTCTATTCTCTATTCCATTTTATCTGCAGACTTAACCTACGCCCACTAGTTTAAAAGCATATTCGCTTAACCTGCGCACTCTTCTCGGTTAAGCTACCACCGCTTCAAATGACTTTAAATTAACCTTTTGCCCATTCCCTCCAATACACACTCACGAATATCAATTATAAGCTAAGGAAATACCTCGACTCCTTCAAGTACTACTATTTATCTATAGTCTTTGCTTTTACACCATTTAATTTATTTATTAAATAAATTAAAACATATATTAATTATTGAATTAAATGATCGGATACTTCGATTAAACTTCTTTTAATCATAACTATTTATCCATCTTAGGTTTTTTTTTTTTTTTTCTTGGAGTGCTACAATACCTTTAGACTATTGGAGGAAAAAAAAGTAAACCAACAGATAAATTAGAGTAAATTCATGATATAATTTTCTTCACGCATTATAATTTTAACATAAGTATAATAAAAATCGTAATTATTGAATTTTATCTCATTATATTACTATAAATTAAATAAAAGATACTTAATAACAAATCTAATAATTTTAATCAAAAAATCTAATTTATTAATTTCATAGAAAGCTTTAATTAACTTGATCTTGATGTTGTGAGTATTTTTTTTTTTTTTTTTATGTTATGTTAGGTTTTCATTCAATGATTACCTTGAATTGGATGGTTTTCATTCTCATGGCATTTAAGCCATTTTTAAAACCAAAATAACACTTATCCTTAAGCAGCAATGATGCTTTAATGTAGCAATAACAGGCTACTATCCATATTAATTTATAAAAAAAAAAAAAAATTGATTGAATCATGAGTTAATTAATATCAATTGAGCGCTTCAATTTAGTTAAAAACCTAATCTTAATGACAATATTAGGGTTAAGTATGTAATTTTATAGTTAACATTTTATTATCCCTTAAAGTATAATTTCCATATTATTTTTTAAATTATTATCTGAAACTATATATTATAGACACATAGAGTGTTTTGAGCTTGTAGAGTTAAAAAACTTCACTGTCGGTATATTAAATAATTATTCTTATTTTTTAACGGTACAATGAATATATATATTTTATCAATTTAATTTTTCCAAACCATAGTTTGAATGCAATGAACATATATATATATATATATATAATTATATATATAAATTATATATTTTGCCTATGAAAGAATGCGTTCGTGCATCCCATCAATTATACTATTTTTTTTCCCTCATGGAAGGAGGGTTGAAGAATTGGTTAAATATTAATTTAATTTATGTGATAAAGACCCTTTGACCTATGAACTGCTGATGGCTTAGCCTAAACAAAAAAAAGAAAAAACTATAACAAACAACACAATTAAAAAAAAAAAAAAACAAAACAAAGGTATTGGAGTTGTGTGTGGGGTTTTGGGATTTTGAGAAGGTGCTAAGAAGAAACCTTTTGTAGGATATTGACTTGAAAAGCAAGTTGGTAACAATGGCATGTGCCTCTCGAGGCTTGACGGGGTTTGTTTGGTCCCAATCCTATGTTTTTGTTTCAGGTCGCATTTAGGGTGGCGGCGGTACAAATTATTATTAAATTAATAAAAGTTATTTTTATTTAAATTTAATTTTAAATTTTAATATCATTTAAAAAAATAAAAATATATATACATTTTGAATTTGCTAAAATGACCGAACTAAATATAAAGTAAAAAATTTTAATGATAGGTCGATTTGATTCAATCAGATCAAATTATATACATATTTAATTAAAAGTGATTATAAAGAAGAGAATCAAATTAACAAATGGCTTAGAATATTCCAACAAACTTAGACATTTCATCCTTATTTTTTTAGATTTTTATTTTTTTATATTTTAATTTTTACTTAAGAGATGAAAATTTCCAACTTTGCTTAAGAGTAGCATCATGAGCTAATTTAATTATTAAGTCAAATATTTGTTTAGGTTTTAAGTTTATTACAAAGAAGTTTTGATCAGTCATCTTTAAAATGTTATTCACTTTTAAATTTAGATTATTTAACAAATTCCTTATAACAATCGAGCATTTATTGACTCGATAAATAATTTATGTTTAAAATATTATATATTTATATAAATTTTAATACGTCAATGATTTATGTTATATAAATTTCGATATATTTATCTGTTTATATCATATTTATATTAATTTTTTTATGTCATGTTGTATTTTATATTAGATTATAATTTATATAATATAAAACGTTATATGTCGAAAGACTATTAGACTTACTTTACATGGAATAATAAAATGCATAACCCTGAAATTATTGCACAAGTTCTGCCTGTAGTCGATGCAATTATTAACTGATGCCTAACTTTACTAGTTATCAACAACATGGTTTAAACATTGTTATAATCTCCCGACTTCAAGATGTTGATTTTGTTGTCCAAAGTTTGAAGTAATGAAAACTAATCAAGAGGTAAATGAGAAGAAGAAAAAAGGGTTTCAAAGTTTTTGTATATATTTTCTTTCTTTCTTTTTTTTTTTCTTTTTAAGAAAATTTCATCCAAAACTTCAAAATTTCTTTGACACAATTGACAAACTAAGTAGAACTAACAAGAAAATGACAATGATTCGAAATTAAAGTTTAATTCAATTGATTCATATAATTTACTTTTAAAAAGTACGATTTAACAAATATAAAATTCAAATCTAAACATTTATAATCGTTTCTTTATTCACATACTACCATTTTAATAATAAAAAAAAAATAACCAAGAAAAAGAGAAAAATGAAAAAATAAACATTTATGATTTATCCATATTGTAGTTTATCTTGTTTTGGGCAGTTTCCTGAAAGGAGAAAACAACATAAGCATTGTAGGATATAGAGAAGTGACAATTGAACTCAAACATCCTCCCTTTGTCAAATAAATCCCACTTTGATGGCAGCTTCCTAGATTTTTTTTTTTTTTAATCTTTTAAGTGCGAATGTTCTTGCACAATGGATAAGTTTGTATAAATATAAATGTAATATAAATTAATATATTAAAATTTTAAATACGAATAAGATACATATATTAAAAATATTGTATCATATTTATTATAATGTTTTTGTGTTAACGTGTTATCATTATGATATATTTTCGTATCGTATTCAAAACTATTTGTATTTTTATCCTGAAATAGAAAAGAAATAGCTAAACCTATAACACTTGAACACATGCCTAGTAAAAAAGCAAGGTTATTGTAAGCAAACTTAGTTCTTATATAGTTAGGGCAAATTTTGAATTGACTAGAAATGAATTAAAAACAAAGGATTTGTCCTCTATGCTTGTTTTTGTCATTTTCAGCAACAAAGTTTGTATTGCTTATTTTGATAAAAAAGAATTACTTAAGGAATGCAACAAACTCTTGGTTTTGCCTAAGTGATATAGTCTGCTTTTTATATACAAAGATGGAGGTCTAATTTGGTCTTCAACCAAATCTTTATAACCATTTATGTTTATCTCTTTATGGTTTTATGTTTATCCATTAGGAGCTGGTGAAATTTGCAAATCCTAAAGGAGGTAGAATATTAGTTGTTAATGGTTCAGATCAACGGTTCGAAAAAATTTTTTTTCTTTTATCTAAGCTTAAGTTTAAACCAACGTAAAAGTATACATTATTGTTTAAAATAATATTAATAAAATTAAAAATTAATTTTAATAATTATATAAAAATAAAAATATATTTTATTGTATAAATAGTAGTTCAAATTAACTTGAATTAAAAACTTTTACTCAAACCGAACCTACCCGAACAATGAGCAGCTCCAGCCGGCTGGCAGGCAAGGTTTTTCTAAGCTAATGTTGGTTTAACGGTGACAGAAATTGGCTGGCAAGAATCTAGCAGACTAGATATAATTATAAATGGAGCTGGCAACGAACTGGGTTAAAGAAGACATGAGCCAACTGGAAATTTTGACTTATAGAGTCAGAATTTGAAGCCCAGGTCCTGTTCAAGGAAATGGGTATTGTTCATTTGCAGGAATTGGAAAAAAGAGGTTGGGAGGGAGAGGGGACTTTTGTTGTTAAATTTTAATTTACTCCATTGAAAATGCTTAACAAGTTAATAGGAGTATCTATTATCATCAACATTGCTCATTCACTCGACTTTAGATGTAGTAGTTTTTATATTTAAGGCCATTCTTTATAGTAACAAGTTTCTAAACTCAAATTGTGGAGCTTTTAAACCATACTGTTGAAGTAGTTATTCTGATTTTTATTAGGCAAGTGCTTGCATTTTGTTGCTTTTAATCAGCTGTGCTTAGACAATCATTTCTTTGGAATCAAATCGAGGTTCTAGGGACTTAGCCCAATTGATTTAAATTCCAGCATATATGATCCTTTTCTTCATTTCTAAACTACAACTTTTACAAAATAGAGGAACAATAATCCCAGCATTTGAGTTGCAAGTAGCAACAAATTCTTTTTTTGTTTAATTAAAGCAGCTGATTATAAGTACACAAATCAAATGAAAGTCACAGCTTAGCTGAGCATATGCAAATGGTGGATGGTTTATGTACATTAGCCAGAAAGACATTAGACTTTTTTTTCCCCCCTTTTTGATGGAAAAGAAGATGTTGGTTTCAACTACCATATTTGTGAAGAAGTGTACCAGGTCAATGGCAACAAATATGGGGACTAGGCATTGGCAGCAGCCTCCTCTTCAATCATCTGTGAGACTGGAAGAAGGGTGCAGATGAGATTGCGGTCGCCGTATACATTATCAACACGTCCTGATATTACAGCAATGCGAAGAGTTCAGCTGTTGGCATAACTAAGCAAAGGCTAAGAATAAACATGCAAATTCATGCTCAACATACCAGTTGTAGGCCAGAACTTAGCAGCACGAAGCCAGGAAGCAGGGAAAGCAGCATAGTCCCGAGAGTATGGCTTAGTCCATGCATCTCCCATGAGCAAAGATGGTGGATGAGGAGCTCCCTGCATAAGCACATTATAGACACTCACTCTTAACGCATGAATAAAATCTAGGAATATATATTGGTTATTGCTTGCTGTTATCTAAAGAAAAAGTGAGGAAAAAAAAAATATGGTTGGGGGAACAAGCCATTTCACCTTCAGAACATTGTTGTGGATATCAGCTTTTCCATTCTCAATTTGAGAAATTTCTTCCCTAATGGAGATAAGAGCATCGCAGAACCTATCCAGCTCCGCCTGCAAAGATATCAGATATGAACACGAGAGAGAAAGAGTGAAGACGAATCTTGTTATACCAAATGTTGGTAAAACAGAAAGATGCTTGGTGAATCATACCTTGCTTTCACTTTCGGTAGGTTCAATCATGAGTGTGCCAGGAACAGGCCAAGACATTGTAGGAGCATGGAATCCATAGTCCATAAGACGTTTGGCAACATCCTCGGGCTCGATTCCAGCAGTATTCTGTAGCAATGGTGGCTTGCAAATCAGTGATGGGAACAAACAGAAGGCTAAAGAGAAGACAGTTGAAAAAGTTGTGTACCATAATTACCTTAAAACCTCTCAAGTCCACAATGAATTCATGGGCAACTGTTCCATTAACACCACGGAAAAGAATGGGGTAGTGGTTCTGAAAACACAAATCAATTACCAAAAGAGAAAAATAAGAAAGTTGATATTGTCCTAGGAGCAATAACTTATAACCTCAAGCTTATAATTATTAAAGTTATTTTACTACAATAAATACCCTTTTGCTTATATAATTATAAGAAAAAGTAAAAGAAATATACATGATTCTCAATAACACAGCCGAAGAATTAGAACTTTTGATATTCGATTTGGAGGTCTCAAGTTCAAACCGTGGTTGGAGCAGGGTTTACGATGAGATGGAATATTTCTCGCTGTATATTGTATGTGTATATATATATACAAGTTAAAGCATAAATGAGAAAAAACCACCGTCATAATAAGCAAGGGCCAGTTTTAAAGATATATCACTTGCTATAATGGTAAAAGAGAGATCATGCTTTTTCATGAAGATCAACATGCATCTCGATTTCTACAGATTATAATCACATAGTTTCAAGGAAAAAAGGAAGGTACCTCCAAGCGTTTTGCCATGTAGTTTGCATTCAAAATAGCTATCTTCGAAGCATCAGTGAGTCCCTTAGATCCCATCATGGCTATGTAAGTGTATGATATCGGCAAGATAAGTGCAGAGCCCCAAGGTGCAGCAGAAATGGTACCGAGAGGGTGTGATTTATCAGAGGCTGGGATACCTCCCGTAGGTACCTACAGTATGATTACGAAGAAATCAACGATGGATCGAAAATATCTTGCAGCAGAAGTATCCACCACTAAATTGTAATTGCAGAAAGGCATTGCTAACAACTTGATATGCTCAGAATTTCAGGTGCAGTCAATGTCTATAGAGTTATATGATAGGCTACTGCTAATTAGCAAATCCCAAAGATAAGATACGGAAAAGAAATCCAGTCCAAACCAACCTTTAGAATGCAATTCTTTCACAAGGAAGCTTAAAGATTTATAAGATGAACATGAAAAAGCCAAAGAAATTAGTACATATGGATGCATAGGTTTGTCTCAGGGAGAATATACCACAGGATGTGAAGGCAGAAATGGTGCCAGGTGTTTCTTGACACCAATAGGTCCCATGCCAGGTCCACCACCTCCATGTGGAATGCAGAAGGTTTTGTGGAGATTCAGATGGCAAACATCTGCTCCAATAAAACCCGGACTTGTTAAACCCACCTGTAAGGGAAAAAAAACAACAAAAAAGTTTTCTTTAGAAAAAAAAAAAAAAAAGTAAAACAAGTAAAGAGATGTTAAAACAAGGAAAGAAAAAAAAAAGACCTGGGCATTCATGTTAGCCCCATCCATGTAAACTTGACCACCATTGTCATGGATTATTTTACATATCTCATCGATCCCTTCTTCATACACTCCATGTGTCGAAGGATAAGTAACCTGAAATTGAAATAATAAGTTGGATTTTCATGAGCAATGCCAATTTCCTGGCCGTAAAAGGAATCATAGCAATGAATGTAATCATTCATACCATAAGAGCAGACAACTTGTCCCTGTTAGCTTCTGCAGCTTTCCTTAATTCTTCAATGTTTATGTTACCCTTGGAATCAGTTCCAACAGAAACAATTTTCATTCCACACATAGCAGCACTAGCAGGATTTGTCCCATGTGCTGAAACAGGTATGATACACACATTCCGGTGATGGTCTCCTCTTGACTGCAGTATTCGTCCCGAGTATGCATCAGCATAATCAATTAAAGCATTGAATGAGTTAAAAGATAAGGTGGTTAGTTTAACTTACCTTATGATATGCACGGATAACCATTAGTCCAGCATACTCGCCAGCGGCACCAGCATTCGGTTGCAAAGAGAAAGAGTCAAACCCGGTGATGGTACATAATAGCTCACCCAAATTATTGAACATTTCCTAATAGAATAGAAAACCATAATTCATCAATAAACTAACATGAAATCAAAAGAAAAAACAAAGCACTAAGAAGTTCTAGGTAAAGAGATATTTTGCAAATAAGCACCTGGTAACCTTGAGCCTGCTCATAAGGGGCAAAAGGGTGGATGTCAGTGAAACCAGGCCATGTCACAGGCATCATTTCAGCTGTTGCATTTAGTTTCATCGTACAAGATCCTAATGGAATCATACTGTGACACAATGACAGATCCTTTGACTGTAACCTGTGAATGTATCGAAGCAATTCATGTTCTGTGTGATACCTGAAAATAAAACAAATAAAAAGTGAGAGTGGCATATTTGATTTATAAGCTACAAGTAGCTCAACTTTTCCGTGAAAGTGCCATACGTGTTAAATATCGAGTGCGTAAGATATGGGCTCTTTCTTTCTAGTCCAGAAGGAATTGCATTCTCAACCTCAGGTGCAAGAGATGCAGCAGTGAATGAGACCTGAAAGTTAGATAATTGGTTACTATAAGTTAAAAGGCAAAATAATACAAGTGTGAACATTTTTATTATGAAAAAGGCCAGTAGCACCCACAGGTTTGCCACCAGCAAATACTTTGAAAAGCTTGTCCACATCTTCCAAAGTAGTCGTTTCATCAAATGAAACAGTGATCTGCAAATCCACCAAACTCCATGTAATCTCACCGATATATAATAATTTAGACCAAATAAAGCCGTAGGTGCAATCACACTCACAGTTTTGGCATCTAAAACCCGCAAATTAATCTCACTCTTGTAAGCAGCATCAGCAATTGAATGGGCATCAGCACACGTAACCTTCATGGTATCAAAGAAGGGAAGGCCCTGGACTTCCACGGTGCCAAGTTTTTTCAGTCCCAAAGCAAATACCCCAGCAAGACCATGAACACGTTGTGCGATGGTTTTTAGGCCCTCAGGTCCATGATAAATAGCATACATAGCAGCCATGTTTGCTAGTAATGCCTAGATAAAACAATATATCAATTCAAACAAAGCAAAGACGATTCATTGAAATGAAAATAACCACACATTAACAATGAATCTCTTACTTGAGCTGTGCAGATGTTACTGGTAGCTTTGTCCCTGCGAATATGTTGCTCCCTGGTCTGCATTGCCATACGCAAAGCAGGCTTCCCTGAAGAATCAACACTAACCCCGATAATTCGCCCTGGCATCAACCTCTTATACTCTTGGGAAGTAGCCAAAAATGCAGCGTGAGGGCCACCATACCCCATTGGCACTCCAAACCTTTGTGCTGAGCCAACAACAATGTCTGCTCCCAGTTCACCTGGGGGCTTCAACACTGTCAACGCCAACAAATCAGTTGCCATGACAATCTTAACGCCCTGAGCATGAGCGTTCTTCACGAACTCTCCGTAGTCCAAAATCTCACCCTCAGTACCCGGATACTGAACCAAAACCCCACAAACATCACCAGAGCTGTAATCAATATCCTTAAGATTTGCAGTAACCACTTTAAGATCAAAACCATCAGCTCTGGTCTTACAAATATCTATTGTCTGCGGGTGACAATTGTTGGCAATGATAAAAGTCTTCTTCTTTCCTTTCAGTATATTGTTACACATGGCCATAGCCTCAGCAGCGGCGGTGCCCTCATCAAGCAATGAAGCATTTGACATAGGCAATCCAGTAAGATCCGTAATCATAGTTTGGAAATTAAGCAAAGACTCGAGACGCCCTTGAGATATCTCTGCCTGGTAAGGAGTGTATTGAGTGTACCAAGCTGGATTCTCCATTATATTCCTCAAAATCACAGGGGGAACATGAGTGTTATAATAACCCATCCCAATGAAAGACTTGAAAATCTTATTCTTTGATTCCAAAATTTTCATGTGTTCTATCATTTGGCTCTCAGTTAACCCCTCATCAAACTTGGAAAACTTCATGGAATCAATACGTATAGTTTTAGGCACAGTTGCATCAATAAGGGAATCAAGGCTATCAAATCCACATGACTCAGCCATTTTGGTCTGCTCTTCAGGGGTTGCAGAGTTATGGCGGCGGGGGAAAGTATCACTTGGTTTCAATGCCTCAACAGAAATGGATCGAATTTGCGACCCAACACCATTGTTTGACAAATTTCTAGCCCCTAACAAATCTGATCTGTTATAACTCTTAGAACCAAATGGTGACAATGAAGACACATACCTCGAAGGTGCGTACAGAACTGGCAATTTAGAAGAGCTCATTTCACCATTGCGTGATCGCTTGGCTTCATTAACCAAACGTTTCAGGATTGCCCTGTTAGCCACCCTCCTTGCCCGCTCCATGAATTAGTTTTCTTTTTTTTTTTTTTTTTTTTTTAAGGTTCTACTAGTGGAAATGCAAGGATTAAGAAGAAGAAAAAAAGAAACTTGGGTTGTTGAGAAGAAAAAAGGCTAAAGGTTTATTTTCTATTTCATGAGTGAGAGGGCAAGCCGGTTGGTGGAATTGTTAGTAAATTTTGTCTATATATATATACATAAACTTCATATATTTATACATGGCTGTGCTTAAAATAATCAAAGAATATCTTAAAAAATAATAAAAATCTTTTATTTTTATGGGAAAAAATAAAGAATTTTGTGGGCTTCAAGATATGGTGGGTGATGATGGGTGACTCATCATCTATGGAGAAAAAGACAGATTTTTTTTTGAGGGTATCATATATCAGACCCCAAAAAAAAATCCAACAGAAAATGAATGGAAGTAATCGCAGGAAAAACAGATTGAAATTCAATGGATCATAATTCATTACACCCTCTTTATTCAAAACAAAACAGAAAAATAAACTTTATATCTTTTTTTTTTTAAAATGAAGCTTGGTGATTCAGTGCTGGCAAAATCTGCTTCACAATCTCATAATCCAAGAAATTCTTTTTTTTTTTT
>JBBYHK010000014.1:4093185-4110576 GCA_038382065.1 Adansonia grandidieri | reverse complement strand
AAATATATATAAAATATTAAAGGAGGTAAAATCGTGTGAAATGGATTAAACATTTATAAAAACTATCCCATTCCATCCAGCATTAATTTTTCAAAAATAACCTTCCATTTGGAATATTTCGATGCGAAATTCATAAAATAGATAAAGTTTTTCCAATCACGTGCCATTGAGTCTGAAAAAAGGCAATGGATGTGTCTGTCAAACTTTCTTCATGATTTTCTTGTTTATTTTGTTGACAATGGATTCATTTTTGGATCAATATTGTTCATGAACTTATGACCATAGGTCCATTGAAGTGTTATATTATTTATTATCATTGTTAAATTCGACGTCTTAATGTTTATCTTTAGGTTTTATTAATTAATATTTTTACGTTTTTTAAATTTAGTTAATAAATATATTAATTATCGCCTAATAGCACAGTGATATTTATAAAATATATATAATTAATGTAATTTTTTTAAAAAAAATTCAACAAAAGTAATGCATTAATTGTAAAAAAAACTCTTAAAATGATAAATTAAATAATCTTATAAACATCAGTCAATTGAACTTATTTTTTATAGTAATAACATTTTATCAAATATAATAATTTACAAATTTATTCATCATAGTATATAATATATATATATATAATATGATAATCTTAGAGAGTATCTTAAGATTTTTGTGAATAAAATGCTTGTCTTTATTATTATTAATTACACAGGTTTGAAAACTAAACTTTTAATACAAGAAACGTACAATTATTCCTCTTATTACAATTACAACATTTCCTTATTCGAAAGTTTATCTCATAATTTCTTTTTAATAGATTTTCTTTTGCTCTTTTTTTTTTTTCTTTTTGGTTTTCTTTTCATTAAAAACATAAACAGTAGGCTCTTTAACATTCTAGTAGTTCATTTTCACGAGAAAAACTTGAGTTTGTCCCTTTATTCAATGTAGAGGGACAATACATTAGACTAGGGTTTTAGACAAAGTATTTATAAATTTGGGTGATTTTATTTGATTCAAATTAATATTTAATAAAAAAGATTTTTTTATAAATTTAATTATACAATATATAATATTATAAAAATAATGTTTTAATATCATTGTAAACGGTAAAATAAATTTTTAAATTGACTAGATCCGTATCTAAAACTTTTGAAAAATTCAAATCATGACCCTACCGAGAAAAGCTTTATAATACATGTAATGCAAGCATAAATTTATAAAGATTTTAACCTTTTGGTGCGAAGGATAAATGATAGATTAATTTTATATGTCATCGACTTGGACTTTAGCCTAATAAATCACGTCACTAAATTTGAAAATCGCTTCTTTTTATATGCCTAAATCAACCTAACGAAATGCAGCCTGTGATACATGCACCTACGTTCCGTGAACTTATTGGTTACAATTTATTTACAGCATCCATAATTTTCCCATTTGAAAAAACATATCTTTTGTCTGATACCATGCCAAAAACATGTTTCTATTGGATCAGATCATTTACTTGGATATGCTTTTGACTGAGAAACGTTGTTTACCATTGAGTCGTAAATGTAATGCTGCAGTTCGCTTGAGTTTTCTCAAAATTCAAGCCATTGTTGTTAAAAAATATGACAGTGCAAGAAGACCGGAGAGGATATGTTATTTGGATTAGTTTAGTGTCGAATATAGATAAATATCTTTCATCAATATGTTTAGTGTTTAAATTTTTATAAAATATATTTTAAAAAAAAATCATATCTCATATCTGTATTCAAATATAAATTAAATATGAATGTTGGATATGAATATTTTACGAGGGTTCGCATATGTGCTTGGCATGGTTCAACATCCTTAAAACTTCTTAAATGAAAAGAAAAGCAAAGAGATCCTGAGAGTTGCAGTAATATGCAATGAACTGCTGAACACTGACCCAGACAATAATACAATAGACATATAAATTCTTGTCGTCTTCTTCTTCTTCTAACTTAATTATTTCAAAATTTCCATTTACTAGGAATAGTTCTGAAAGATAGGGAAGAAGAGAGTGAAAATAAAAAAATAAAATAAAAAAAGGAAGAAAAACAGTTGTCGTTCATGATCGACGTCGAAAATGAAGCATCTGTTAAGAAAACTCAACATTGGCGGCAGCTTAAACGAGCACCAATGATTGGCGGAGGTGCGGACCGTGATCAGCTCAACGTTTAGTAATGTTAGATACTATCACATCAATAGGAAAGAGATAAAACATGGTTCATACGTATATATATTTTAAAATTTATATAATTTAAATTATTATCGTATATACAATTATGATAAGATTACATGAGATGCCAGGTGCATAAGTCCAAACCCGGCTCCCAGTTCGAACTTAAAGAACGGGACGGGACCGGAAGCGATGGCTTCATCATCGTCTCCGGTTAATTCAGAGACAGGCAGCTAGTTTAGTTGTACTTTCATCAGCTTTGGGCCTCGAAAGAGAAAAAGAAAAATTCCATTTGAGCCGTTTAACAATCATAAAGTCTGGTTTTATTGCTCTATTTACAAATTTAATGGGCCCATTAAGGCTGGATGGATATACTTCAAAATGAATTCACCGAGCCCATATATACCTGGGCTTCAACGCCCATCGTTACAAATGCGTATGTCTTCCAACTTTGATTTAGGTTACCTGTCCGACTAGACTCTAATTAAGTTAAATTTAAAATTTTGAATTAATTCAAATTATTATTTATTTAATAAATTTTTAATTAAATTTAATTAAAAATTTTTAAAATAATTTTTAAAAATTAAAATAAATTTTTGAATTCAACTTAAACTAGACTTGGATAAATAAAAATAAAGTATTTTGTTTGAAACTAATAAAATTTAATTTAAATCAATTTAATTATATATAATATTTATTTTAATATAATTTAAAAAATTAAAATATTATATATTAACAATATATTTTTTTTAAAATTGAACCGAACCGGTATATCTTTGTTAATGCGTCCGTGCACCAAAGTTGATTATTGTGGGGTGGGTTGTACTGTCCCTTGGCTCTTTTTTTTTTTTGGGGGGGGGGTGGGGGTTGAGGATTGACTAATTTTTCTATTGGTTGTTGATTTTCACTTTCAATCTTTTGCCGAAAGTCTCTTTTGATTTGTTTGAAATCATCTGGTCCTTTCGCTTATAAGCAGCTTGGTACTTAACCAAGTAAGACCGTTCTATTCGATTAGTTCGATTTAAAAAATTTAAAATTAAATTAATTAATTTTATTAAAAAAATTAATCGAATTAATTAAATTGATTAAATTTTGATTAGTTTTATTTGTTAGTTTGATTAAATCAATTTATTGAGTCTTGATTAGTGAGTTGTATATTTAGTTTGAGTATAGGTTTAATCGAGCTATTAATATATATATATATATTAAATATTAAAAGTTTGATTAATTTGGTCAGTTCGCTTAATAATTTCACTAATCGATAACTGACCAAATTAATTAAATAAATCGATATAATTATCAAATCGATTTAATCGAAATTAACTAAATTCCGTCAATTAAATCTATTTGAACCGACTTATACATAATCCTACAACCAAATGACAATATTTAATAAATTTTACCATAACTGTAAGTGGATTCATTCCATAAATTTACAGATGCTTTCACGTGATGCCAGCAATTTAACCAATGATCTCAATATGATATTTTAAAACCTCTAATTTAAAATATGGTTAAATTGTTGGACTGAAAATTCCGCTACAAACTTTCAATTTTCATACTATGTGACAAGTGGTTAGTAAATTAAGAATTTCAACATTTTAAAGTTTCTTTACTTCTTGTTTCTCAAAATTATGGAGAATCTTGCAAAATCTCTTGCAATAGTATGTTATAAATACATAGAGCATAAAAGCACAGTTATTATATTTTATGAATCCGAGATTTAGTTCAGTTGATTTATTTTATAATTTTTAAAAATGATATTTAGTTAAACCTAATTCGAGTTACCTTAATAAGAATTATTATTTAATAATAATTATTATTTAAATTTAATTATAAAAATATATAAATATTAATATAAAAATATTATTTTAATAATATGGTAAATAGTGAAATGGGATTTTGGATCATCTTCAGCCCGAGTAAAAGGAGTTCAAAAAATTCAAACCATGACTCGATCCTTGAACAATTTTTATATATAATATATCTAAAATTCAAATTTCTTTCAGCATTTGGCATTTGCAATCCCTTTTTCTTACATTTATATATATATATATATATATATATATATATTAGAGAGAAAGTGAGATGAGTGATCCACTAACAGTAGTGTAAAACTAAATTAGTTTTATGTATTTTCATAATTTTTTTATATCATTAATATTTAATAAACTAACTATTAAATTTAGCAATATAATTGTAATTGTCTTGCATTTATAGTTTCAAATCAATCTCATCTCTCTACTAGATTAATCTAAAAAATTGCATTTTTCAGTATCTATTTAATAGTTAAAAATTTTTTACAAACAATTAGTCATACATTTTTAATTTACTCAAAACTAGACTTGCATAATCTACATGAATAGAACATGAAATATTACGATCGAATTAAACAAATATAAATCATATAAAATATTTTATGAACAATAAAACTAACTTAATTTTATACTAATACAAGTGGATTTTTCTCATCTATATATTATCTTTTGTCCCACTCATCAATGCAATAAACAAATTTCCTGTATAATTCGTTTTGTTACCTGTTTAACTGATGGAAGCAATTCGACCCTCTTAGGCATTTCTGGAATGTGGCTGATCTGCTTTGTCATAAAGTTCACTAAGCCAGGCAGGTAAAAAATCGAGACCCAACTAGCAAAATCATCTAGGATTACAACCCATTGAATTAGAGAAGGCTTCAACCTACTCCGACACCAAATATCTTCCTATATATCTTGTATTTAGCCAAGCAAAGTCCATCGTCTAAAAAGCGTACAACACTTAATGGCAACTATAATTGACAAAGGCAATAATGCACAATGTTTTAAGCTATTCGATTCGTTGATAGCCAAGGATTTTATCATAGGTATAGGTGTTCATCGGTCGTATAACGGTCCAAGAAAAATCTTTTTCTTTGCTTAGTTTTGAGTCCGACTAACCTCTAATCGATTTGAAATTTTTTTTTATTATTTAAAATAATATTAAAAATATTTTTATCAATATTTATAATTTAATTTAAATAAAAATATTATTTTATTATATAATAACAATTCAAAACAAATCAAACTAATTCAAATTATAAAAAAATTTTCTAAATTAGATCATTAAATAAATAACTATTTCAATTGAGAAATATGATCCGATTTTTTTAGGCACATATTAGTTGCAGGGGTTTAGAATGACCAATGGACTGGGGTTTGGGGTAGGTTAAACAGTATATTTTCGGAGTATTGGTCTAGCATTTACTTCAATTGTAATGGCTAAAGCAAGATCATATTGATTTCTCTAATTGCTGCCATTGCAAGCATATTTTTCGTTCCTCCGTTATAGGAATATACAATTCTGATAAACAATCGTTTTTCATTAAAAAAAATCATAATTTAAAAATGAATAATAAAATTATAAATGATAAAGTTAAAATTTATTAAATGTTAAAATGAAATTCATAAACAATAATCCTCTTTCTATAACCTTTTTCATAATAAGAAATTCTACGGTAAGTTTCAAGCACTTGGCAATCCTTGATTTGATAAGGCTTGAAATGCATTGTTAAGCTCATCAAATACAAAAACATTAGATGTAATGTTGAACATCAGCTTACATCTCAATTTTTTTGGTAAATATAGGGTCGTGATCCGAAAATAAAAATGAAAATACAAATGCTGATATTCGAAAGATAAATTTACGGTATGTCATTATGATTGCATATCAGTCGTTTGACTGATGTTAACCTAAAGTAATTAGAAATTTGTCAAAGGATGAAAACACATTTTACCGAAAGTGATGACTAGTCTAATTCTTTACCAAATTCTTTCTTTGCTATTAAATGTCATTAATAGTTAACTTTATTAGAATGCCTTTATTGTCGGTAAAAACATTTGGGATTGGCATAGTTTTTAGTCAAAACATGTATTTTGCACTGCAAATACAATATTAAATGGATAAAAATATTTAATTTTTTTTAGATAAATAATAATTTAGCAATCTAAATTAAAATGCAAGAAAATAGGATGTTTACGTTTTTGACATTTTAATTCTCTATTGTACTTTTTCATGACAATATCAAATATTTAAAAATTATTAAATCAATTTTTTTCATCATATATTTAAATATATATATTTTTTTCGATCTAAGCTTTTTTAACCCAAAGACGAGAGAAGATTTACTTACTATCCCAACTTCTCCCAAGACTCTCCCAGGGTCCTGATCTTCAACTTGTACAAATAAGTTCTTGGCCATTTAAAACGTTGCAAAGGAATTTGGGGAACTTTTATTATTATTATTTTTTTAATTTCTTGTCCATTAAGTGCTCAAAATGTGTTCAAAATTGCTAGAATCATTCATGTTTCTCCGCCTTTGAAAATTTGAATGCAATAAGTCCTCTCAAGTGTTTGTTTCTCATCATTTATTTACTAAGCGTCGAATAACTATCACATGACATCCTTGGTGCAATGCATTCATAAAACAAGCTTTTGCTATATGTATATTAAAGGATTAAATGTCTTTGATCAAATTGCTTTAACTCAGAAAAAACAAGCATTTGTAGAATAGAGTCGAACCATACCAAACCATCTAAAAGAGTTAACATGAGTCAGTTGGATTATAGTTCGAAAATTACTTTTTTTTCATGTACAAGTAATTTTTATTATTATTTAAAATAATATTAAAATTTTAAATAAAAAATATTTTTAAAAAACTTAAATAGTGATTTAAATCAAATTATAAAATATATTATTCAAATTCAACTCATTATAATCGAGTTTGTCAAATTGTTTGATCAATGAAGGGCCTAAAGCCACCTTTATAAAACATTAAAGTTAGGGAGAGAAGGCCTGAATACATTGCATATATATATATATATATATGTATGTATACACTCACAAAAAGCAAGACATTAAAGTCCCACATATTTCCAGTGATTCACCCAAGACAGACATCAGAGTGTGCATCCCGAAAGCAGCATCAAATTGACCATTTTCTAGCTCCGTGAGCTCCCTAGTAATATCCGCCAATAGTAGTACTCTAAAACAAGACGACTGGGTGCCAAATTAAGCACAAAATTATAGAAAAAGACTAGTTATAAAAAAAAATTAAACACAAAATTAATAAACTATTAGATTTTTAATTTAAATGATCAAATTAAATTTTAGCAATTTTAACTATAAAAAAATTGTTAAGTCAGCAAAACTGCTCGTAACATTGGTTGTCTTTTGGGTTCTAAGTTCTAACATTTACTTGGACTTGAGTTGGCACAAACTCGAAATCCCAGGTGAATAGAGGATTTCTAGAAGTCATGCAAAATATTAAATTGTTGAGAAAAAATAATAATTATTCTATTATTTCTTTTAGTTTCCTAAGGTTAGATTTTACAATAAGACCAAGATTAGGTTATTTATCCGATTAATTTAATTTGAATAAGTTAAATTTTAAATAAATTTATATTTTTATAAATTTAAATTGATTCAAATAAATTTAATTTAAATTATTATTTAATAATAAAAATAATAATTTTTATTTAAATTTAATTATAAAATAATATAATAATATGGTAAACACCATAGAGGGGTATTTGCAAGCATCCCATTCAAAGCTTAATGACAGATACCAATGCACAAAAGAGAAACTTGAAAAAGTTGAGGGAAACATAAGAAAAAGACGACAAAAACCGAAAGAACAGAAAATGTCACCGGTTTACTTCCTGGCTCTGAACTAATCTAAACACACCCTTCCGAAGGACACTGTGCCTACTCTATAAGGGCTTTCTTTGTACGGCAGACTCCATAGATGGGACTCAAAAGATCATCACATCAGTTCAGGTCCAACCCTCAAGTTCCAGTGGACCCCACCCTAGAACTCTTGCCAGCCATTGATCATTATCATACTCACCTGCATCACAGCCCTCCACTTCCACTTCCATTTCCTCTTCTTCTGCTCCTGTTAAATTATTACTATTGTTACCATCAAAACCACACTCCATTACCCATAACTCGTTCTCCGGTGACCCGTTCCTGATCTCCGGTAACCCTAACTTTACGTCGGAAAACTTCCTGGCGGGCCCCACGAACTCAATGCCAGCCATCACGGTGGACAATGAGTCAGACATTGAAGCCCCGCAGCTGTCGCTCTTAACGTCGCTGGCGGAAAAGAACGGAAAAGAAGACAAAGAAACCGGCGATGAAGACGACGAGGACGACGGCGAGGGAAAAGTTACCATTGGTTGTGAAGCAGTGCTAAAAGAAGAGCTTGTTATCTCTTTGTAAAGCTCTTGCATTATCTCCTTAAGTTTCTCTTCTTCAACCACCACAAGCTCATTGGAGAACTCGCTTCCGTCGTCGGATTCCATCAACAAGACGTTCAACTTCCCCGCAATGTCGCCTGAAAGTCCAGTCTCCGGCGACATCGAGTCACCCTCTCCTCCAAGTACCATTATTTCGTTTTTCTTTTTTTCTTTTTTTTATTTTGTTGAGAGTTGAAGAGAGAGTAACGCCTACGCGCATTATAAAGAAGGGGGGAAGAGCGACACGTCAGCAAAGGGAAGTGGTGACGACACGTAGGATGGTCGGTGTAAGGGAGATAACGTGGCGAGCAAAGGGCGAATTGGGTGACGAAAATAGGGACAAAAGATTTGTCAAAATAGTCAGTTCCTTTTTTAAAAAAAGCACTAAAAAAATAAAAAGGGGAAGATTTGGTCTGAAGAAAAAAAAAAAAAAAAACAGAAGACTTTTGTCTTTGTTTCTAAAGGGAGGGAATCAGCCCAGTCAGGCAAAGGACTGTTTGGTGTTGGGTAAACGACAAGGTTTACCTCGAGAAACACATTTTTCTTTTGGTATTTTAAGTTTACGAAATTGCCCCTCCCATTTAAGCAACTCACAAATGTTTCTTACCTTCTTGAATCCAATATTTTTAAATTAAAATTTAATTTAAGATAGAAATTAAATTATATAAATAATATATTTGATTATAAATAAAAATTGAGTATGATTTCATATTTAATTTTAAATTTGATTTTATGTTTGAATTTAAACTTGAATTGAGATTTTTTAATATTAATTAAAAATTTTTAAAAAAAAACTTGATTAGCCTTTCAATAATTAGAGTAAATAATAAGATATTTGAATTTAACTTGCTCGATAACTTAAGTTGCTAGAGCTCTAAGTCAAGCTTAACTCGAAAATGATTAAACTAAATTTTAATTTTTTTTATTAAACTTGAGTAACTTGCATGAACAGGTTTCATTTATACCCTAATCCTAATTTTGTTTATTTCTTTAAAAATAGTTAAAAAAAGATTTTCAGCATTTTTTAATTTTATTCTAGAAATATTATTATCAAATGAAAAAAAAGAATTTCACAGCAATGAAAATTAGAATAATATTTTAAAATCTTACATTTTTTAAAAATGTAAAACATACGTGCAAAAATTTAGACATTTGAATATTACATATTTTTAAACAAACAGTAAACAATAAAAAAATGTTTTTCTTAAAATTATTTAAAATAATAAAATTTTTTGGGTTTTTTCAAGAAATAAATAAATTTTTTAAAAATTATTTTTTGAAAGTTATTTTTGACGAAACAAATGAATATTTTTTATATATTTCCTTTAAAAAAAACTCCATAAAGAAAAAGTTTTTACATTTTTTATTTAATTTTACATCATCTATTAGTATATTTATATAATATTTAAGGTCACAACAAACCATGAAGCACTCAAATTAAAAACCTTAAATTTGTATTGTTAAACTATTTTTTCAATGAATTTATCATTAAACTTTGATGGTTTATTTTCATTTTAATGAAATATAATAATATTCATTTACCTCAAATATGTTACATGTTAACAATCACATGTTCCACAAATTGGTAGTTATTTTTAGCATGAAATTCACTTCTTGTAGGCTTTATAGCTTAAGACTTTTTGAAGCCTCGTGAAAAAGAATAGTATGTGAAAACGAGAGTAAGACTAACGAGTAGGATTAGTAAACGCTTTGAATTCAACGCTTGAAATGATTACTTAATATGACTGTTTTTCTGCTTTTAATATACATTTTTTTAAAAAAAATTGTGAATGTACTTTTAAAATAAATATATAAAAATATAATTTTTTAAATATATAAAAAATTTAAAATAAAATTAAATATATTTATGTTAAATATATATTTGTATCTTAATATAGCTGAAAGATCATTGGTTACTCTCACTTGCTAATGTACTTTGAAAAGACCAAATGTGGGAATTTCATGTTTGTTTTTTTTCTAAAGAAGGTCACGTTGTAGGAACAGGAGAAGTGGTTGAGATATTAAGATTTGAATTTAAGTTTATTAGATATATTTTTTTAAAAGTAATTATTTGAATAAATCGAATTAAATTTTGAATTTAAAGGTGAGAATTTTATCTCAGTTTTCTAATGTCAGTCAAATTTTCATGTTGTTACAAATGTGTATGCGTGTGTCTATATATATATATATATATATGCTATTTCTGTAAGTATCAACCGACCCTGCAATGTCAATTTGAAAGGGATTTTGGTAGTGAGAACTAGGAAAGATCCACCAGATATGCAGCAACCCACCCCCTGCTACAACATTTATTTACTCGTTATTTACTCATCCATCTCTTTCTTTTGGGGATTTGCAATTTCTACCTAGAAATCGATGTGTTCAAACCAATTGTGACTGAAAATGGGAACTGAAAGCCATAATTTTAATAGGTGGGCATTGCATGATAAAAATAATGACAATTACAATACATTTTACACGTAACAATATGAGCACAATGGGATAGGGGTCCGAATAAATTGTTTCAATTTATCTGGATCGATTTGGTCAGTTTCGATAATTATCAATTTTATCATTAGGTTAAAACATGTTTAATCAATTGATTTGCAATTTTCGATAGATAATTGGGCTTCAATGAAATCCTTTGATCTAGTGAATATTACATACCAAAGTTATTAGTTACGTATAGATAATAGTTAATTTCATTTCAATTTTGATTTTGATATACACATGTTGTATCGATAGGTATTGACTTATTTTGATTGTATCGATCGAAAGTAGTTGTACTGATTGGTAAATAATATAAGCTTGTAAAAAAATTAGACTAATAGTAATTTTAAATTTGATAAATATTATATATAATTATTAGTAAATTTGATAAATATTAAACATAATTACTCATAAATTTAATGATTATTAAAAAATATCACCCTTGTTACTTAGATTAATATTGAACTTTTCATATTTGATGAAGTTTTTTTAATATTATATATAAAATTTATTTAATCTTATTTATCTTATATTTAAAATTATTTTTTAAACATATAAATTAAAAAAATTTAAAATTCGATAAACTCGAAATGATATAATAAAATATACTAATAATAATATATATCAATATTAAAATAAATACGAAAACTGTCTGTGTTATTACATACTTTTTATTTATAGCGAAAGCAATCTAACTTGCAAGCGGGGGTAGAGAGATTTGTTGAAGCTCCTTGAGTTTGCTAGCTGGATTGCATAAACCTGAAAATAAACACACCCATTTATTCACCAGGGAGATCAGATTCAGACGGCAGACAGGTTACATGAAATGAGAAAGTGGTCCCATTGTACTAAGCTAATTAATGGTTAAATTCTTGACCATTTCAATGATAAATAATCGAAAATTTTCAAGAAGTTACCTCATGTTAAAGCATAGCATAAACATTGGCCAAAAAAATTATTTAAATTTAATTATAAATATCAAATATAAATATATATTTAATATAAATATATTTAATTTTTTTTAAAAAATTATATATTAATAAAATTATATTTTTATATTCATATTTAAATATATATTAAATATAAATAATTTAAAAATATAAGAATCGGAGCAACGTAGTGATGCATGAAAGTGGAATCTCTATTTTACTTTCCTTTCTCCCTCTCTTTCCCCAGACCAATAACATGAAAAGAAAGGCAGCAAGGTTTCTGACGCCAAGTTTGAAATTTGCTGTTGTTGGGCCCAAAGGGATTTAGACAGATGAGAGCTGCCCATCAAGCTCCTCCAGATCAAAACTCCTGCATGATAGACATCCGCCGAACTCTTAACTTCTTAATAGGTCCATGAAGTTCCCGTGCGAGGCGACACCTGATTTATACTTGTTAAAATCTTCGACACAAACCATAAAAAAGTATAAGTAACCTTAGTGAAGGTTGATCCGATGCAAGTAGGCATTGAAACTTACTGAAACTCAGCCGAAGTCTATTCCTACCTTCTTTCCTATATCGAAGCACGCTCGAAAACAAAACTCCGGTGCAATATGATATTCTCCTAGTTTCAGAGGTCGCTTAACCTTTACTAGGCCCCTCAGCTAAAGACATCAACAATTACCATAAAAAAAGCTACCATAAAATAGAACCCAGCAGAAATTCAATGACATTCAACCTCAAAATGCTACTAAAATATCAGAGCACAAGGCACCTTCCAAATGTCAATAATTAATCACAATACGTATAGGTATATAAACAAAGACAGAGATCATGGCGTAAGAGAGAAATGAATGTGAACATGTTTATTTAATATTTAGAGTTGTATACTACTCTACCTGAACTCAAAGTGAGTATCGTATACTTATATGTATCTGATATGGATATATTTCATTTTATTTAAGTTTTTGGTAGGCTTGTCTACTTCTTTGGATGAATACAAATCTCGTTTACCAGAAAAAAAAAATAAGGGTGAAAGATGATTAGAAGCTGCAACCTTGAAGAGATATTAACTATAGTAGATTTCAAATGAATGATTGAGAAGTAAGATTTGGTAAGAATCAGCACTTTCAGGCAGCTTGGTGGTTTTGGTTCTCGCATGTTAAAACTATTCTAAGTTCCAGACAAACTAATAAAAGGCATAGACTTGAATGTCAAAAACTAAATTAGCTTCAATAATAATAGTTTCCAGAAGCATTTTGGGCGAATTAACATTGTTTTTAACGAAAGCAATGCAACCAGGTGGAGTAAAAGCTAAAACTGAAACACAATTCTATGGCCAGTTCGATATAAAGAATGATTACTATTAAAAAAATTGCAAGGAGAATCAAAATCAAAGCAAAGGCAAATCATGTTGTTCTTAAGGTCACGATTTGAGAGTCAGTCTGTGTCCAAGATCGTCAACCAAACTTAAACGAAAGTGCCAGCTTAGGCGAGAATAGGCTGGACAATACGTTGAAGGAGGTTCCAGGCAACAGGCCCCACACTGAAAGATTCCGTAAGATTCCAAAGGCTTGTGGGACCTTCTGGGCATGGAACCTCCATAGAAGCTTCCAGCATTGACAGACTCTGAACACCTCTAAAATTAGAGCTTGAGACTTGGTCTGTGACACTATAAATTGCTAATGAAACCTCATGCGAGAAATGCTCATTCCAAATCGAGTTTCTGTGAGGTACTTCCAATTCTATCTTATACTATCTAAGTTAAAATCTTGGAGCTTCGGGGAATTAAATTTGAAGCTGACATTTCCAAATGATAACGAAGAAATAGTCTCATATCTCAACTGCAAAGATTTGCTTAGCCTCAGTTATTTAAGTTAAAATTAAGTGATGGAGCCTGGAATTAACTTAGAAATGAAAAAAAAAAAAAATACTTCATAGTCAAAAACATTTATCAGCAAAATTACGAAACCTGCATGCCTTTTACTAGTAATTTGGTAAGAAATAGCTGAAAGTGAAGCATATGAAAGATCAATTCCATCCTTCTATTGGCCTCTTTTCATTGTCTATACCCATAAACAAATAATTTTAAAAAAAACTTCAAGTTTACTTTAGACATTGCTTCATATATTCATATCATATTTGTATATTTTATCGTGTTATATTCATGTTTAAGGTATTTCATATTTATATAAATTTTGATACGTTAATAATTTGTATTATATAAATTTTGAGACGTATATTTATATCATATCGTATTTTAATTATTTTATACATATTATATTTATATAATCATATTTAATATTATCAGATCTAATTTACTATCTAAGTAAATAATAAACTAACCATTTAAGTCTTAACTAATCAAAAATCAATACATTATTTTTTTAATTTTTCCATCACATTTGTCTAATTATTTTTTTTTTATTTTTATTTTTCTGTGTCCCTTTCTCAAATAAAACCTTGAAATAATGTTGTATCCAAGGAAAGTACAAATTTCGTCATTTCATCAATGCAGAATCTTCACTTCCATGATCAAAGCTTTATTGATTATATAGTATCGTATGCCGTTAATTAACAAAAGAATTTTTTAACAAATATTTTTAAAATATTGTATTAAATATAATAGTTGGTTTTCTTTTACATATAATTAGGGTTACAGTTTAAAATAAAAAAATAAATTGTAGATATTAAAATTTAAAATTTAAATTTATAAGATTAAATCTTAAATTTTAATAATTGATAATTTTATTCATTATATCATATGCATTTACTAAAAATATTAAAATAAAAAAGTTAACCACAAATATAATTAATAAATTACTTATTAATTTCGTAAAATCAATGTAAAAAGTATATAAAATAAAAAATTTTCTTAAAATGATACGTTAATAATTTTTATTTTAAATTTTTTTATAAAATATATATTAATATTATATTGTATTTTAAATATTTTATTTATATTATATTCTCATAATTATATTTAATATTATTATACATATAACATTTTCCTTTACCTACTGCCCAGCCCATACGCGTCGGTGGCCTTCCAATCTCCTTTCTCCCCTTTATTTGAAAGTGGAAACAATTTCTCATGATTACGAAATAAAAAATAATTAAAATATAATATAATAAAAAATTATAAATATTAATATATTAAAATTTATATTATTAAAAAATATTATTGTATAAAAATATATTTAAATATCTAATATATTAACTAAAATTGTAATAAATAGTGGAGTATATACTTCACTGTTGACAAAGCTGCTTTAAGATCCATCGCCCGACACTCTTTTTTACTGTACGTTTTGACAATGCATTTTTTTTTTACCACTACTATTTAGTTTATTACTCTATAATTAATTAATTATTATTTGGTTAAAAAGCAGAGAAAGATAAAATTATCACATTAATTCTTACATATATTTTTAATTAATCCAAAAGGTTTTCCTTTTTGTCCAAATTTAATTATTGCCTTTAACAATGAAATTAACAACACAAAATCAATAATTTTTTCCTTAAAAACTGTCGACCTCTTTTATGAATCTAAACCAGAATATATTCCTTAATTCGTCTTTAAGACATACTAAAAATTAAGGGAATTTTGAATAGTTCAACGGTAGATGAAAAAATTCATTAAAATCAAGCTTCTTCTTCCTACCAAGTTCATTTATTTTGTCATAATTGAGGTAAAAAGTTCGTATTTATATATTAACGATAAAATTTTTTAATTTTATAAATTATAAAAAACAATTATGACATATTTAATTTATTTTTTAATTAATTTTTAATACACTTAAGGAAGTATATTTATAATCTTATTAATCATTTTTTATGAAAATTTAAAATTCAATTTCCGTAATTTTGTGGCTTTTTTATTCAAATAATATTAAATTTTTTTATTTACGATTTTAGATTATATTGAGATTATTTATTGAAATAAATTAATTTTCGAAATCTATTGAGAAAATCAATATTTTAAATGTTAATTTTTCAAAAAAAATTATAAATTATAAAATTTAATTAAAAAATCGCTCAATCAAACTTCTCTAAACCTTTTACATGATAATATCTTCATTTAATATATTAAAAATATGAGTAAAGTTATTAATAATTGCATCTCATATAATATTACTATTATAAATTTTACTCAAGAATATCTTAAAAAATATTTTTTAAAATTATTATATATAATAATAATTTTATCCAAAACATAAAAAATAATAAATAAATTATCAATTATTATATTTAGTATAATTTTGTTACTATAAATGATATGTTAATTCTTTTAAAAAAATTCTTAAAATCACTCATTAACGAAATTTTTACCATAAATAATATATTAATTGATTTTCAGAAATATATTAAAGATAATTAAAGAAAATAAAAAACTGGTGAGGTGGCAGCATCCTCTTTGGGTGGAGAATACATTTCTTTTCTCTTCAATTCCTCTCCTCAAATTCACTCTTTCTCTCTTTGCAAATCTCACCTTTCACCTCGAAAACCCACCAGCACTCTTTCACAATGTCAGATAAAGTCTTACCTTCCTCCAAATCCACCGCCACTGCCGCCGCCGCTGCTCCACCTGCCGCAAACGGCGGCACAGGTGGAGCTGCAGTCATTGCAACAGCTACAACCAAGGGTGGCACCACAAAATCTCACCTTTACAACCCCACTTCTCGCCCACCATACCGTCCACAAGCCTATAACCACCGTCACCACCACCATCCACGGCGGAACTGTTGTTGTTGCTTCTGTTGCTGGACAATCCTCATAATTCTCATACTTCTGCTTTTAGGGGCCGTAACTGGCACCGTCCTTTACGTCCTGTACCGCCCACACCGCCCTTCTTTTACACTTGCTTCCCTCCGTATCTACCGGTTAAACCTAACAACCGCCGCGGACGACTCCGCTTCGCATCTCTCAACCCTTTTCAACTTAACCTTTTCTTCTAAAAACCCAAACTCGTACCTTTCCTTCTCTTACGACACTTTTGTCGTTTCATGCGTTTCGAGCAACAGCGACGTTTCTATAGGCAACGGAACATTGCCAGCCTTCGTCAGTGAAAGCAAAAATGTGACAACTTTCAGGGGAGTTGTAGTGACGAAATCAAGTGATTTAGATGCAGAGACAGTGAACAACCTAAGACCAGATCTGAAGAAAAAAAATGGGATCTTGTTGAAAATCGAGATGGATACCAGGGTGACAGTGAAAATGGGTGGATTGAAAAGCAAGAAAGTTGGGATTAGGGTTACTTGTGATGGGATTAAAGGGGCTGTTCCAAAAGGTAAGTCACCGTCGGTGGCTAATGTTGCGGGTGCTAATTGTAAGGTTGATCTCCGAATCAAGATCTGGAGATGGACCTTTTGAGAACAACACTTTCTCAAATCCCAATTGTTTTATTTACTTACTTTTTCAATGCTTTTGATTTTTAAAACCATTTTTTGGGGGAAGAAGAGGCCGAAGTCTCTGAAGAACAAGACGTTGAAATCAGTTTATTATTATTATTATTATTAT
>JBBYHK010000014.1:4078017-4092131 GCA_038382065.1 Adansonia grandidieri | reverse complement strand
CCTTGTGGCAAATAAACTGTGGCTGGCTCAATGCATGTGGGGAGCCAGGTTGGCAAGTAAAGAGAAGAGAGGTCCTCAATCTAGGCTGGCAATGCCTGGTTTCAAGGTGGAATTGTCATAAACAAACAGCATGCTTATTGGCGGAAAATGCAAAGCAGAACTTAAAAAATGAGGTGATTAGGTTGAAATAATGAATACCACAATTACAGCCATTAAGAGGGGGAAAAAAAGAAACATGGCAGCAAAAAATTGCACAACAACTTTGAAAGGCATTTTAGTAGTAAGGATCTGCAATCTGCCTGTTAAAAATGAAAAGCAACGGCATTTCTGAAAAGATAAATGCATCAGGAAATTCAATCATCTTCAAATTCCAAATTGATTTAAAAACCCGCAAACGTTACATCCATATGAAAATCCCAAACAACCATAGGAGAAAGGACCATAGCCTCCTAACAGTATACTGTCAAAAGAAACCACTGAATAAATGCAATATTTTACATCCAATTAATGCCCTGGCTGCACTTTTATCCTACAGGAATCAGTACACAACTTCTAAGACCTAGTCATAGAAACAAAAGTTGACTAATAAACATAAGCCTCCAAGCAATGACAAAGATGATCATTCTTCCACTGAAACCTAGGATAATCACCCTCAAATATCAATCGAAATGAAGTTGTCGTACCCAATTCACAGTAGGAGAAAATGACTCCAGCTACAAAACTTAGAGAGCTTCACATTTTCCATCTCAACCATGAGTGTTAACTGCTTCCCAGACTAAGTTCATCGGAACTGGGTTGCTGAGATCCCTTGCCTGTAAGGCTGCCGATCGAAGAGTCCGAATTGTCATTGCATTAGCCTTCCAGAATGATGCACTATTGTGTTGTAAATTGTGTTTCTTGCATAGCTCCTTAACGAATGGGGAAATTTTCCTGAGATGGCACCGGGGCAACCTTGGAAACAAATGGTGCTCAATCTGGAACTGCAAACCACCATGGAACCAATCCATCCAAGATGAGCACAATATATCAAGTGTCCCATCAGTTTGCTTCTCGAACCAATTGTTTCCACTCGGCGGTCCAACATAAACGCTCGATGAGAAATGATTTAAACAGAACTGAACATGTTGAATTCCAGTTACAGCAAAACTAGCAACCACAAACTTCACCCTCTCACCCCAATTCGGCAGGCATGAAACAAGCAGCGGATACCAAGTCCAGAATACAAGAAGCCCCAAAATCTCCTGAACCCTATTCGGTACTTTCCTCTTGGATAACAAGAATAGGAAAGATTGTGCAAATAGATTGATCCTAGCAAAACACATTACAGGATAAAATGTCCAATGCTGGTAACTAACTAAGAACCTAGCAACAGAATCAAAATTCATCTTCCTTTCATAGCAACAAGAAGTAAGTGAATGGAAAAACTTTGAAGATACCGCGAATAATGGCATGTGTTGAAGATCTGGATCGAAATCAAGACTATTACAAGCAATGTGATGAGCATTGTGGTTCCACTTCCACCAACCAATACTGATCCCTGCAAGGCAATTCCCAGTGAGGATCTGAGCAAATCTATTGAATTTCCTGTTAGACATAACCTGGTAATGCCCAGAATCGTGTCCAATCCACCCACTCTGTATCCACAAGAATCCCATTAACCCACCGGAACAGAGATGCACCCAAGCGCTGTTACAACACAAAACACCCCAAACACTGACAAAAAACAGCAATGCTATGATGCAAAGTAAAATGCATGTCCCATGTCTTTTCTTTTCAAAAAGACCCATTTTTGAAAACTCAGCAGCAAGTTTTCTGTAATCTTTGGATACCTCCGACACAGAGTAATCTTTGAGATAGTACCCAGTGAAAAACTTGTCAAGATATTGCCAAGCGAAACCTGGATGCAAGGCTACAAACGCATCAGTGGCATCTTGGCCAGCCAGACTCAGCAAAGGAAGTGCTCCTCCAGGGTGGTCTTGACTCCATTCCGTGACATCATAGATCTTCCCCTGTATAGAGATCCACAGATCTCCTGGCTTTTTGTGGCTTTCAAGCTCTATTTGGGAAATATAACACCACGAATCTGCCATTGAAGCAAGAAATGAGCATCCAAAGAAGGGATCTGAGATTCTTTTCAGTGTTTCTATTGCTTCCTAAGACATGAAAAAGGAAGAGGCTTTGGAGTTGTGGAATGATTAAGGCTTGATAGAGGAAAAAGAGAGGCTTTTTTCTGGGTGTTTTCTTTCGATGTAAAAAGTTCTCGGCTTTATGTCTGGTTTTGCTTTGCTTTCTCTTCCGTGTGATGGAGAAACAAAGGGAGCTGATACATAGTGAACTGACAAGCGAAATGAAGAAGCGCCACAGAATAGTTTAAACAATAAAAAGCTGAGAAGAGCAGATGGAAGAAACTAAAATGTGTTGGGTTTAGGTGGGCAACAAGGTATCCATGGGCCGGCTCATAACATGAAAATTTTTTATTTTTGTCTAGATATATCTTGGTCGGGCTTGAATCCATCTAATAATTCATTTCACCCTGAAATATTAAAACATATTTTTATATTAATATATATATTTTATAATTAAATTTAAACAAAATTATAATAAATTAAGTTTATCTTAATTATAAAGCTTCTGTTATAAATCCAATCCGTATGAATCAGGTCTACTGAGATTTGGTGGCCCAACCATAGACATAACATCATTTAACATTCTCAAAGTAAGAATGAAAGACTTTTACCTTGAAAAAAAAAAAAAAAACCTCATATTTGACTTTTACATGGTAATGCTTCATAAACTAATGGCTCTTCGCTTAATTAAGGTAATTTTTATTTTTCATAGTACTTGATGATAGCATATATATATGAATTTTTTTTATTTATTAAAGTCCTCAACAAATCACACTATTATTGACGAAAACGAAATTGCAAGCATTAAAACTTAAATTCCAAGGAGAGGAAGAGACCTAGATGATGACACGGATACAGATGATGGTGGAGAAGAAAAAGCCAACCCAGATATAGCAGAAGTAATGAATAAAGGTTGTGGTTAAGAGGTGTAGTCAAAATAAAATAAGAGGGGAAATGAGGAAAAACAAATGGAAAATGAAGAATAGTGGAACAGAAGGTTGTATTATTTGTGTAATCATTTATAATAGTGGAAAAGTAGGCTCTTAATATTGACAAGGCATGATTATATTATGCAAAATGAATAAAAGTTTATAATATACAAATAAACACAAACATATACAAATAAATGAACATCTTAAAATATATATAATATGAATTATTAATATATCATAATTTATATAAATATAAAAAATATATAAATACATAAACATGATATCAATATAAAAATTACGTTGAATTTATTTAAAAGTAAGATATATTACACTAATAGTCACTTAACTATTATCACGATTTCATTTTAACCACCTAACTTTTACAGTTACTAAAAAAGCTACTAAATTATGAAATTTTAAAAGTTTGACCATCTACCATCTGATAGAATATCCAGTTGGATTAATACCTCCTTGAGTGCTTAAGGTTGTATGAAAAAGGAGAAAAAATTGGGGAAGAACCTTCTTTGGACATTTATTTCTAAATAGGAAAGGATTGCCCACTTGTGGATATATGTATTCATCAATCTTATTTAAATTTTTTATTAAAATTCAACTCATTAACTCAAATCATTATTAAATAATTAAAATATTATTTTTATATTAATATTTAAATAAAAATATTATTTATTATATAAATAATAACTTAAGTGGCATGAATGACGTAAGCAGTTTCACTTACGAGGCTACCCACTTTGCTGGTGCAACTCCCCGTTCACTGTTACTTTTGCATTTTTATTTTTTTAGTAATTAAGAGCATAGCGGTGGGGATAAAAAAGAATTGCAAATTCTTGAATTTAAACCCTAAAACAAGATGAATGCCTCCGGATGATGGGCTGCGTTATGATTCAGCTGGTTTACATATAAATTGGGTTAGGGTCAACAGCCCATAGATGGTTGAACGGGGCTCCGTTTAAGCTATTTTGATCCAAATACACACCCTCAAAAAAAAAAAAAAATGCTCTTACACTTTTGCGCAGGAATCAATCGACTCAATAGATAAGAATATGCTCTTCGTTTCTCCTTTGATTCGTCCCGAAAATGAGACGTGGAGAACCCAAAGCCCCCTCTTTTGTCGCTTAAACCCGAAAAAGAAGCCCCTCTTCTCATCTCATCTCCACTTTTATAAAAGACTCTTCTTCCTAACTTCATATCTAAGCTTTACTTCTCCCAAGGTAATTACTGTTCTGCAATGTTCTCAATTTTTGTTTTTTCGTTTTTGTTGGCTCTTTTATATGTTTGTTATTCATTATTGGGTGCTTATAAATGGTTAGTTTTTCTTAAATGAGAAAGCAAACTATTTTTAGACTGTTAAGTCTTTAAGATTAATGATTTTTCAAGTGGGTTTACTTGAATGATCCAGCTATGCAGCTTAAATGCTTGAATTTTTTTTTGTCCCATAGAGGAACTAGTGTTGGACCAGATTTTAGTATGAACTTATAGGAGTCGTGGTTGCTAGAAGTTTCGATTTCAACTCTTTAAGTTGCCTTTTTATCGGACGATTGAAAGTTTTTCTTTATTCTTTTTTCCAACGACGCTGAAAGAGAGGAAATTGAAGAGTAAAAGAGAATAGTACAGGATTTTAGTAGAATGCCTTCTTGCCCCTGAAGCACATTTCCCTGGATTTTAGAACTAATTTTGGACCATATTGGTATTTGGCAGGTGCATTTGCACATTGTTGGGTTCTCAATCAAACAGCAAAATGGCAAATTTGCTGTCAACTTCGATCTCGGTAAAGGTCTCCTCTAGCTACGTACCTTGTGGTCAACCTCTAATTCACGTTCGAACCGCACTTCCTAACTCTTTTACCATTAAGAGTTCCAAGGCTCCCTTCAAAAGGGTTGTCTGGCAAGGAGACATGGCAGGAAGGAGTTGTGTGGTTCGTGCAACTGCTGCCCCTGTAAGCCAAGAAGTTTCAGCTCAACCCACGTCTGGTTCTGATCAGTCCCCAAATGAATCTTCCAAGCCTCAGCGGGTCATGGTTATTGGCGGTGATGGCTACTGTGGTTGGGCTACAGCCCTGCACCTGTCCAACAAAGGTTATGAAGTTGCAATTGTCGATAGCCTTGTCCGTCGGCTCTTTGACCACCAGCTCGGTCTTGACTCCTTAACACCCATTTCCTCCATCCATAACCGACTACGTTGTTGGAAAGCTATCACTGGAAAGACAATTGAACTTTATATTGGTGATATTTGTGACTTTGAGTTCTTATCTGACACCTTCGGCTCATTCAAACCTGATGCTGTTGTCCATTTTGGAGAGCAGCGGTCTGCCCCATATTCAATGATTGATCGATCAAGAGCTGTGTTCACTCAGAAGAATAATGTGATTGGAACACTTAATGTTCTTTTTGCAATAAAGGAATTCAGAGAACAGTGCCATCTTGTGAAGCTTGGGACAATGGGAGAGTATGGAACTCCCAACATAGATATCGAAGAGGGTTATATAACAATTACCCACAATGGAAGGACTGATACTTTGCCTTATCCAAAGCAAGCGAGCTCTTTTTATCATCTCAGTAAGGTTCATGATTCCAATAATATAGCGTTCACTTGCAGGGCTTGGGGGATCAGAGCCACTGATCTGAATCAAGGAGTGGTTTATGGGGTAAGGACTGATGAGACTTCAATGCATGAACAGCTGTGTAACAGGCTGGATTATGATGGAGTATTTGGAACAGCATTGAATCGGTTTTGTGTTCAGGCTGCTGTTGGTCATCCTCTTACAGTTTATGGGAGAGGAGGACAGGTGAGCCTATTCTTCCAAACCTACTAAAGCATTGGTGCTTCGGATTTTTTAATTTATATTATTTGGTTTTAATAAATAACTTAAGCATTGTATTTATGCTGTGATTCTGATTTTGGGAGGAATGGCTGTCCACGGTCAGCTGAATTGGTTTTCATCAACCTAATGTTTTACATAGTTGATTAGTCTTGTATCTTTTTGCAATGCATCATACATTAGGCTCCGAAAAATGTCGCATTTATCAGAGAGCTGGTTTGCCATGGAATACATTTGTCATGCATGCCCAGAGCCCATTCGTTCAACATGTAGATATGTTATCACTTACGTATGAGATAGTTTTTATATAATGCTTGAAATTCCTAGGTATAGTTAGTAATGTTTAGCTATAATTAGAGAACGGCGTTTTTTCCTGCTTTTATATCTCACTTTCTTCTCATGTTTATTTATAAAATTCAGACCAGGGGTTACCTGGACATAAGAGACACAGTTCAGTGCGTTGAACTTGCCATTGCAAATCCAGCAAAACCGGGTGAATTTCGGGTCTTTAATCAATTTACCGAGCAGTTTTCTGTCAACGAACTGGCTGCCCTTGTAACAAAAGCAGGAGAGAAGCTAGGACTTGATGTGCAAACCATAACCGTTCCCAACCCAAGAGTTGAGGCAGAGGAACATTATTACAATGCAAAGCATACGGAACTAATTGAGCTGGGACTCAAACCGCATCTCCTATCAGACTCACTTCTCGACTCATTGCTCAACTTTGCTATTCAGTTCAAGGATCGTGTTGATAGAAAACAGATTATGCCCAGTGTTTCATGGAGAAAAATTGGGGTGAAGCCACAGACTGTGCCAGCTAATTAAATGGTCGACGATGAAAGAAAGTTCTTGTTTATCTTGTTGTATCTTTTTTCTCTTCGCAGATGGTGCTGCAGTCATTTCAACTCGTCATGTCAAGCGTGGTCTGTAATGTGCCTTTGGAATCAAAACTTTTCTTTTAAAAAAAAAAATTGATTGCGCAAGAGAGAGTAATATCACTCGAGTACTTGAATCGTGGCTTTTTGGTGCAGGAAGTAGTTTGTTTGCACTGTGAGCCTGCTTTGTATTTATTCGCTTATAGATTGATAGGCTGAAAAATTACTGTAATATGGCCGAAACTTACAACCATTCGCCAAAAGCCGCTGTTCATAGTAATTTGAAGCGACCGAATTTCCACAATGTTATTCTCTTGCTTCTCGTTTGTTCTTTGTTTTTTCTAGTAAACAAAAGCTGGAGTGCAGATAATTGAAATTCGAATATTAGATTTATTGAATTTCACCTTTTCATGAATATCAATCAAGTTAAGTTTTGAATTCAATGGTGTTTGGTTTTTAGTACAATTTTAAAACTTCTCTGTAGAAGTTGAAACAAATAATTCTATTTTGTATAATGTAAAATTATAGCTTCATGGCTTCTCCGCTATAGTGGCAGAGTTTGCCACACTAACCCAGAAATCTATCCATTCACAGAACAATTTGGAAGCCTAAATTCCTAAGTCAAACAAGCATGAAGGTAACGGGAAATGCAGCAAAATCTGAAGCTTGCCCAATTCAACCATAGAGATAAGTTTTACACCATCTCTGGGCTGGATTTACTTCATCTTCAGCACTTGAATCACATCTCCAAATCTTCATGCTCCATTTTCTTCGATCAGCAAAACACTGAACATCTCTGTTATTCACTATTTATCAGATACGTGCTTTGATAAAATTAGCTCCCCTTTTGCACGACTGTAAATATTCGGACATGTTTTTGTCTTCACGAACTGCCCTCATAAAGTCGAGCACAACTGTAGCTAACTCATCTTGGTGTGAAGTATACTCATGATCAGCTCCTTCGATTATGTGCAGCTTATGATTTCGAATCAACCTGGCAAATTCGAGGGCATCTTGGGCTGGTACTATTTTATCCATGGAACCATGAATTGTCAATACCCTGAAAATAATGGCATCAAGATTAAAAGTTAAAACACGAAGTAAGAAATCTATACTACTAATCACATTTTTCTTGAAAATGCAAATTAGTAATTCCGAATGCAAACTATTGAATCTGATTTAGAGCATAGGGATCAAGTATATCCAGAATTTTTGTCTGCAGCAAGTGACATCCACATTGCAATTGATCCAGATGTATAATAAACTTCAGAAAAAGCAATCAGTGCTAAGCATTTTCTAACCTGCAATTTTGATCAATCAAAAGACATGCTGCATGAGTATCCGTGGTTAATCGGTCCATCAAACTATCTTCCGTTACACGATATTTCAACTTTCCTGCAAATGACGAACAAATGCTTGGTTTCGGAGAAAATAAAAGTTACTAGTTTATCAACAAATTTTTGATTGGAGGGTGAAATCGGAACTTAACATAAAAATATTGGGAAAATGAAGCATAATACAGTAGCTACCTTTTCTATTCTTAACATCGATATACCCATCTTGCTTGATTCTTTGTGAAAAATCTTTACCCAATCGACCTTCAATGCCCTTCTCTAGATGGAACCGGCCAGAAATATTGATGACGGTGGGTACATCATTATACTTTGAAGCATAGAGAAGCCCCACATTTCCCCCTGCAGGAACCCTTTTCAGCACTATAGAACTTAAAAAGAACTGATAAATGAATCTAAACATTTGATTTTCTAAAAAACACAAGTGGACATATAAGAGAAAAACAAAAGTCGCCATTCAACTTGAAAAACCATGATCATATGCGATTTTGCATTAGTTTTTCAGCAATAAGAAAGTAACCAATTCTCACGCTTTTAATTTCTTAGAATCAAAGTTCTTCACAGCACTGAGTATTAGATTCAACAATCTGAGTGAAAATTTTTCATGCATTTATTAGCAAAAAAAACACCAATTCTAATGCTTTCTCCTTTCATATAAAGTTTGATTACATTGATTATATTAAACAAACCTTTACTGTGGCCAATAATTGCAGTTATTAGACGTTCCTTCCTGAAAAAATGTTGGACAACAGCTCGTAAATCCTCGGCTTCCCTGCGGTAGTTACCATACATAAAGGTACCTTCACTTTCCCTGGAAGCAAATAGCACAAATAAGCTTCATAACCATTGTTTGTATCAGCAACATGTAACTTGTAGATATAACTCAGAAATTTCAAAATATTTTCTTTTAAATCAAGATTTAGTTTCCAATTTAAGTTATGCTTCTTCAATTCCAGTTATCTTCTTACCCATTTCCAGCAAAGTCAAAGCGGAAAGCACTGATTCCTTCCTTTCCCAATGCAGTAGCAAGAGTCACCATAGGTATTCGTTCCTGTACATGAAAACCCAGATTTGTTTGTGAATTGGGTCTTCAGTTTAATTTTACAGTAACATTGATTTGAATGTAATCTAAAGAATTTTACTCACCTTTGTTGATCGGAAGCCGTGGCAGATGATAACAAGATCCTTAGAACTTGTTTCATGTAACATCCCAACAAGGTTCTCTCCATGGTTGTTTCGGATTACAATTCTCTGCTGTTCTACTGTTTGCAAAACTACGTGTCTCAGAATGGAATTCTCCATTGTGTTATCGCGGTTATACAAATAAGCCCACAAAACAATCTTGAAAATTGAAAAGATACGAAAAGAAAAACAGCATCCGTGCTTCTGAATTTATTATTATAGTTTCCCTCGAATAAAAAAAACACACATCAATGAACAGCTTACCTGAAGCCATGGATGTGCGTGTTGGAAACGCACCGCAGCGATTGAAAGTAAATCTGAGATTGAGATTTGACTGACGGAGGAAAGGAGGGGCAGGAGCTGGCTTAAGGATAGAAGCGAGTTGTAGTTTGCAATTCCCGGGCTTGCCCTGTTCTATAACTAATCTCCGATTATTACCACCCCCCCTCCCCACAAAAAGACAAAAAACTAATCTCTGATTTGTTAGTTAATGTTGGGCCCAAACCGATACTTGTTCCAGTTCGACCGTTCAGCGCCAAAGATTTACTTAAGACGGAGGCTTTTTTTTTTTTTAATCTCTCTCTCTTTCTCTCTCGCTAAAGGGGGAAATTTAAAATCTTCATTTTTCTAGTAAGGGTAATTTTAAACGTATTTCCCCAAGTCCCGGAAAGAACACATATCCAAGTAACACTCCACTAAAGCCAAAAGTTTGAACTCACTTCCTGCCAGCCAATCCTCAATGCAGAACCCAAATAACTAGTTAAAACTACTAGTAAAAATGTTACAAATTGGCACTTTATTATAAAGGCTTTACACACTAATTCCAAGGAGCGTACTTACACTTTTAAATGGAACATTATCACTGTTTGAGAAGGGAAATTGCTAGATTAGAAGGGGGAAAAAGGGGGAGAGTATGCCATGCATTTTGTTAAAATACTCAAAAGTCGACTGATACTTGCCATGACAACATCACTGCCACATAATTCTTCTACATCTTTCAGTCCGTATCAGACACAAGGTTATACATGAATAAATCCAGTGGCAGCTATCAGGAAAAGTTCCGAAAACTTGGAAAGGCTGGAGAATACGTATGTGTACAATTCAAATAGATAACCACCGGCGAATAGGCTCTACCCACGCCTTCCATGCTAAGATCCAACAGGAGCAACGCCTTTGGCTTTAGCTGCAGCTGTTGCAGCAGCCGCAGATGCAGATGGACTTGGACTCGGAGGCACTGGTTTGGACTGAGGTCCATTCTGTAGTGCAACCATCTGTTGATGCTGTTCTTGTTGTTGCTGCTGCTGAGAGTCGACTTGGGCAAGCAGAGCCTTAATCTGACTTCCGGTGAGCGTCTCATGCTTGAGCAACGCATTAGCAAGTGCATAATGTTCTTTGCTGTGGACGGTAAGGACGGTTTTTGCTTTTTTATATGCCCTTTCCAAGAAGTTCTTGTCTTCTTTCTCTACTCTCGGTGCTCATGCTCCTACCATTGTCATTATAATAATGAGTAACAAGCCCCACTTCTTTAGTCATGCCATACTTTGTAACCATATTTCTAGCTAGTTCAGTTGCCTTCTCAAGATCATTGTTGGGACCGGAAGTAACTTCATTTTCCCCAAAGATGAGCTCCTCAACAACCCAACCCCCCAAGAGCCAGCCCTTGAGGGACTATTGTTGCTTTGTGAAGAGGAAGCGCCCCATCAATATGGATGGCAACAAGGGCATGGCCAGCCTCATGGAAAGCTGTCAACTTTCGTTACTCCTCAGAAATAACAGCTTACTTGCGTTCACTTCCCAATATGATCTTGTCCTTTGTGTACTCCAGATCGGCCATTGTCACTGCTTTAGCACTATCCATTGCAGCCTTCACAGCAGCAGCATTAACCAAATTTGCTAGATCAGCACCAGAGAATCCAGGAGTACCTCTAGCAATGATCATTAAATCAACATTGTTGGCCTTCAAGACCTGTAATGCACCAGAATGAATGGTTTGGTTAGAAATGCATGGCTGCACACAATGATTCTATCAGAAAATATAACTAAGACTAATGGTTACTGTGATGCAAAATAAACCTAATGTGGACAGTCAGCAACAAAATGTTGATGTAATTGAACCACCAAGTAAAATAGCAAAGACATTCATTAGAAGCATGCTGAAAAGCCAATATCAAGCCAAATTTCATGATACATGCTCCAATGAGAACTGCCAAGCAGACTCCGCACAATGTACTGTCCAGAATCTGACGAATCAGCCACTGAGCTGTCAACTCAAGTTCAAACTCCTAAAATACATGGACTTCTACACAGTCAAAGCAGTACCTTTGACATGTGGGATTCCAAAATTTGCCTCCATCCTTCAACATCTGGATAAGGAATAATAATGCGGCGGTCAAATTTTCCAGGTCTCACACTTGCCTTATCCAATGATTCTGGAAAATTAGTGGCTGCAATCAGAATAATTCCTTCATTCTGCTTGAGTCCATCCAATTCAACGAGCAACTGATTCGAAGTCATCCTCATGTACTGCAGGTCCTGCGGATTATGGCTTCCACCTATGGCATCTATCTCATCAATAAATATGATACATGGTGATCGCTTCTTTGCAGCAGCAAAAAGATCTCTCACTCTTCGAGCTCCAACTCCAACAAACATCTCTTAGAACTCACTGCCACTGCAAGAGAAGAAGAGTACCCCAGCATCTCCAGCGATAGCTCTTGCTAACATAATTTTCCCATTGCCAGGTGGACCAACAAGCGAAAACACCTTTTGGAAGCTTGCCATCAAGACGAGCGAAGTGCTGCAAGAAGGGTAAAGGTATTTTTGTGTGTGTGTGTGTGTGTGTGTGTGTACACAGAGAGAGAGAGAGAGAGAGAGAGAGAGAGAGAGGAGAAAGACTTCATATCCAAAAGAACATTTACCTTAGAATCTCAAAGGTAGTGGACAATTTCTTCTAACTCTGCCCTTGCCTCATCGACACTTTTGACATCGTTAAATTTTGCGTTAGATTCCACAACTTGCACCTCTTTGTATAGACCAAGTCCTACAAGGATATCAGTCAGTCAGAATTCAGAAAAAGGATTATCAGTTTAAAGATGTACACAGAGAATTTTACAGAAAAAAATTTTGTCACTTAAGCATTCTATCTTCACTAATCCCTCTATCCTCAACAAGTGCTCCAACAGCAGAAATCAACAAGAAGCCAAGTGCAATACTGTGAAAAGTTCGCCATAATTGATCTTTAAAATGCCCTCCTTCTGAAGCCACCATGTGAATAGGAGCATTAGCAGTTCCTAGGACACCATGTTTTGTAGATTTTCCTACATTTCTGAAAGCTGAAAGACCACCTTTACCCTTTTCCTCCCTTGCTGAATTAGTGATTCCTGTAATTCTGCATAATCTCTCAGCAAACAATGATTTGGAAAGAAATGGCCTAATAATAGTTTAACGGAGAATTGAAGAGCATCATCAAATTATAAATTAAGTTCAGAAATTTCTCCAGCGAAGTGAAAAGAAAACAAAAGACAAAAATATAGCAAAACTAACATTTTAAAAGAAATCCAAGATGCAAAATAGCAAGGCCACTCACCTTTTTGTAATGTCTTAAGTAACCCACTTTCATCCAGCCTGTGAACTTCAACCAATGCTTTACATATTCAGAAAGAGCAGAACGATTAGAATGTAATGACGGCTCACTTTCAAATGGTCTTATCATTGCTTCAGGATCATTTCTATGGTGGAGTTCTCTTACATGAGCTTCATCCGCATCTGGGACTCTACGAGCTGAATTGCCTACATATCTTGAGTTAAACCTCTGTTGCCCACTCAAAAGCCTATTACCTACACTCCAACAAGGTTTCAGCTTAGGCAACATAGTTTTTAAGTTCAGAACAAGGAAAGCTCACAATGGAAAGGAAAAGCCAAGTATTTTGTTGAAAAAAAAGATACACATACCAGAAAGATGATTTCCACTAAACAAGTTTCCAAATTCTCCCCACTCCGATTGCTGTCTCGAAAAACTGTTTTTAAATGAAGACGAAGATGAAGCTTATTTGTTTATCTAAAGGATAAACATTTAAATCTATGTCTAAAATGCAAATTACTCTTTAGTAAACAAGAATAGCCCACACAAAATATTAACTAAGCCTTGCACCTATACAATTAGTGCAAAATTTTCCTGATTTTAACAATACTTTCACGCAAAAGTAGATTTAAAAATGTGTACATTGATGAATAAAAGTCCCAATCAGCAAAAGCAAATTAATATCTTTGTTACATCCAACGGAAATTTAACACAGAAGATTCCAACTTTCAATTTCAAAATTCTTTTAATTAACTCCTCTGCTAATACCTACTTCAGATTCAAGTGCCAACTGCAGCGCCTTTCTGGTATTCAAAATCAGGGTTGCCATAAATTTATATCATAGAAACCCAATATATGAACAACAAACATAGCAACAAATACATATATAAGCAGATATTACAAGCTAGGCAAACCGAAGCTTAGAAGATAGGGAAACTAACCTGAGTGATTAGGCGTCTCCAAGCCATCGCCTTTAAAAAAAAAAAAAAAAAAACCCCAAAAAGTTCAGATCTTTCTAACCCTTCTCTCTCTCCAGCGGGTGATGGGTGTGTTTGGTTGGCGAGAAATCGAATAAAACGATAGTGTTAAAAAAGGAGTAATCTTGGAGAAGGCGGTGACTCTTGAAATAACTGAAAAGCTTTTTCAAGCTTTGTCTTTAGTTTAGTTTAACGTTGTAGTAACTGTAGGGGAAGATCCTCAAAGCCAATTGTCAGATTCGCTCTTGCCG
>JBBYHK010000014.1:4058497-4070772 GCA_038382065.1 Adansonia grandidieri | reverse complement strand
TTTTTTAAATACATAAAAATTTAAAAAAATATTAAACATATATAAATCAAGCACATAATTATATTTATCACTCAATTTCGAGATAAATAAGGTAGAAAGTATTTATCCAATCCAGATTCTAAAGAAAATGTGAGTTAATTGTTGGAAAATTTGTTATCAGAGGTTCCTGTCAGGAAAACGAAAGTATAAAACCAAAAAAATATGTGTAGAGTGATAGACAGGGCTGTCAATTTCTGCCATTGCTGGAAATCCGCTGGCCCTGATTCCATTTCAGGGAAGTCTCAATCTCAACTCTTATTCTCTGCCCTTTCATACCCTGACATACTGTCATCTCCTGTTTGGCTTTTATGGAAGCGGGCGCTTGTACCGCGCTCCTTTTTCGTGTGTAGATGTATTTAATGATCAAACAGCTCGACTGGCCCAGCTTACTTAGGTCTTAATCTCAAATATTCCCAACGCTAATCCTTTTCTTTTTCTATGCTCCCTTCATATCCTAACCTACTCACGTATGACGTTTGGCTTTTACGGCAACGTACGCGTGTTCTTGCTTGCTTCTTTTCTGTGTATTACCTATTTACAGGTTAAGCAATTCATCAAGTTGATATATTTTATTTGAGTTTAATCTAACATAAATCATCATTTAATAAATAAAAAATATTTTTATTTAAATTTAATTATAAAATATATAAATATTATTATAAAAATAATTTTAAATTTTTATTATTTTTAATAATAATTTAAATATAAATATAAAATTAAATTAAATTATATTTAAATTTAAATAAAATATTTAAAAAATTTTAAATTACGATCAAAGCTGAGTATGTACTGAGGTGTCGTCTTCCTATTAACATCAAATTTCAATGGCCTACGTATTTTTGTCGTGAGCTCAATCCAGGAGGTGCGTATGGGCTGGCTTTGGGGATCCAGTGGCTTTCATTTTGCATATCTGGCAAAAGAGATAGCATAGCTTGGAGACGTTGACCTGAACCAATGGGCATTGTCCATGTAAATACAGTTACAATATATATATATATATATATATATTTATATTTATTCTGCTTTCAGGTTTGTACTTTATTGTTCAAGTGATTAGCTGGACACTTAAAAAAAAAAAAAAAGTAATTCATGGTCTCATTCCTAAGGAAAAACCAAGACTTTTCATCGTATAAATCAAATTGAATAAATAGTGTACTACAGCTTTTGAGTATACTCTTCCTTGGCTTAAATCTGACAAATCCCATTTACGAAACACTGAAACAACCGACTGTTTCGATTCAAACTTTAGACAAATTAAAATCAAACACATTGTAAACTAACAACAAAAACGAAGACTTGCCATAAATACTCTTGAAAAACTTCTTGCTGACAATCTTGGTCATGGAGTTTTTGGTCACGTTGGCGACTACATGGTCTATGCAAAGAAGTTGCATAATGTAGCTCATGAAAGTTAACTTCCTGTAGATGTGAGAATAGTGGGATATGAGCAATGGGTAATTATCCATCATTTTTAACTTTTTCTTTTAATGGAAAAAAAGAGAAGGATTAAAATATATGTAGTGAAAATCGCTTTTTCACATAGAGATGATAGTCTCTGATTTAACAAGGAAGTCTGTGACATCTTAATCAATTACATGAATTAAAGCTTGGATAGATTAGACAAAGAATTTTCTCAGCTATTTTCTATAATAGGTATCTTGTCTCAGTAGGTCTCTCTTGTAACTGGAATCTGATGACTATGGCTAGATATATAGGTTTTTGGGCTTCCGCTTATAAGAAATCTGATGGCTATGGTTAGACATATGTGTTCTTGGGCTTCCACTTAAATTTATTGAAATTCAGAATGATATCGTTAACAATATTATCATACATCTTAAAAAAATCCAAACCCTGATCATTTATAAAGTTAATCTAATTATCAATCATATGTACTATTTGGTTTATTATTAGAAACCTTTGGTTTAGGTAAATTTAGTTGTTCCAACTCCCAAAACTCTACAATGCAAACCACTGCTCATAGATGTCTGTTAAGCGTTGGACGGCTGGGTTTGGGTCATGTCTACCACTAATCACTCGTCGAATAGTGTTTTTCATTGATTGTTCACCAGAATTCAGAGCCGTTGCGCCAACTAAACTGTGTGGCTCATTACATAAAGAGGAGCCTACCAGGTTGCCAACCCAAATGACAGGTCCCAATTCTACGCTGGCAATGCTCCTTTCAAGTTTCAAGGGCCACTTTTACCAAATCAAATTGTCTGTTTATTGATGGAAAATACAAATCAGAACTTGCCAATAGGGTAAATCAGGTTGAAAAGATGCAACAATTGACAGTCACTAAGAGCAAAACTTGTTTGCAGCACAACAAAATTGAAAGCCATTTTAGCATTTGATCTGATGAATGTCAAACATTGATGAAAACAAAATTAAAAAAAAAAAAAATGGAAGAAATCTGCATACTTTTAAAGACCTAATCATAAAAGGAAAACATAAGCAGATACATAAACATGGAAGAATATAAATAATTGAAGACTTTCAAGCAACAAAACTTTCACCCATGAGTGTTAACTGCTTCCCAGACCAAGTTCTTTGGAACTGCATTGGTGAAATCCCTAGCCTGCAAGGCTGCCGATCGAAGAGTCGAAATCGTCATTGCATTAGCCTTCCAAAACGATGCTCGATTGTATGCCAGATTGTGCTTCTTGCATAGCTCCTTAACGAATGGCGAAATTTTCCTGAGATGGCACCGAGGTAACCTTGGGAACAAATGGTGCTCAACCTGGAACTGCAGACCACCATAAAACCAATCCATCCAAGATGAACAATATATGTTAAGTGTCCCATCGGTTTGCTTCTCGAACCAATCGTTCCCGCTAGCCGGTCCAACATAAACGCTGGACGAAAAATGGTTTAAACAGAACTGAACATGTTGAATTCCGGTTACAGCAAAACTGGCAACCACGAACATCACTCTCTCGGACCAATTAGGCAAGCAAGAAACAAGCAACGGATACCAAGTCCAGAATACTAGAAGCCCCAAAATCTCCTGACCCCTATTTGGTACCTTCCTCTTAGATAACAACAATAGGAAAGATTGTGCAAATAGATTAATCCTAGCAAAGCACATTACAGGATAAAATGTCCAGTGCTGGTAACTAACCAAGAACCTTGTAAAAGAATCAAAATTCATCTTCCTTCCATAGAAAGAAGATGTAAGGGATTGAAAAAACTTTGAAGATACCGTGAAAAATGGCATGTGTTGAAGATCTGGATCGAAGTCGAGGCTGTTACAAGCAATGTGGTGAGCATTGTGAGTCCATTTCCACCAACCCATACTGATCCCTGCAAGGCAATTCCCGGTAAGGATCTGGGTAAATCTGTTACATTTTCTGTTGGACATAACCAGATAATGCCCAGAATCATGTCCAATCCACCCACTTTGTATCCACAAGAACCCCATTAACCCACCAGAACAGAGATGCACCCAAGCGCTGCTAGAGCATAAAACGCCATACACACTGATGCAAAACAACAATGCGACGAGGCAAAGCAAAATGCACGTCCCGTGTCCTTTCTTTTCATAAAGACCCATCTTTGAAAACTCAGCAGCAAGTTTCCTGTAATCTTTGGATACCTCCGAGACAGAGTAATCCTTGAGATAAAACCCAGTGAAGAACTTATCAAGATATTGCCAAGCTACCCCTGGATGATACGCCACGAACGCATCAGTGGCATCTTGGCCAGCAAGGTTCAGCAATGGAAGTGGCCCTCCAGGGTGGTCGTGACTCCATTCTGTGACATCATAGATCTTGCCCTGTATAGAGATCCATAGATCTCCTGGTTTTTTGTGGCTTTCAAGCTCTGTTTTGGAAATATACATCCTTGAATCCGCCATTGATACAAGAAATGAGTCAAACCAAATGAAGGATCTGATTATGGCATGAAAGGAAGAGGCATTTATGATTCTGGCATGAGAAAGAAAGATGCCTTATCGGGTTTGTAAATGTGGTGGAGAAAAGAAGGGAAGTGATATAAGGATATATAGTTGGAAATGGAAGGTGGGGTTTATAGTACAGACAAGCAAAGTGAAGAAGCACCATGAAATAGTTTAAACGATATTAAAAACCTAATAACAGCAAAGCTTAAAAAACTCAAAATATCTTGGGCTAAGTGGGCAAGAAAACATTGAACATTGTCAAAATAAGGATGAAAGACTAATGGGGAAGAATTTTTATTCTTCATATACTATGGCTTAATCAATATAATTTTGACTTTTGATGTGAGGGAAAGAAAATTTGGGGTTAATATATGAAAAAAAATTCTATAACAAATTAAAAAATTTTCATTTGATGCGTTATAGTTAATAAATCTATATACTATAATAAATCAGGCGATGATATCTTAGTAAAAATAAAATTATCTATATTTATTTTTAAAAACTTTATATATATAAAATATTAATTCTAAATTAATAGTTAGAAATGTGATTTTCCTTTGAAATCAACTTTAAAAGGTAGGTAAATAAATAGGCTTTTAACTTTATGAGAAATAAAACTATTAAGAGGATGGCTTTTGGTCTATTAATAAATAGTGATTAAGATTTTATTAGATAATAATAGATAAAAAATAATAATAAAGAAAAACCCAACTCACTATTGGGACTTAGATTTATTGTTCAAATTTGTTGTTGTATTTATTTTTAAAAGGATAAAATAAATAGAATTAATTATTACATTATACTGTAAAGACAATGATGATAAGTTTGTAACGAAGTAAGGCGTTAAAATGGTAGTAAATGATGATTAACTGAGTGAGAATTGTTTTCTTTTCTCTCTCTCATAATTCATCCTTTTGGTAATGAAATTTCATAATTTAAGCATAAAGCATCCAACAATTGCTTATAAGTTAAGATTTTAACTTCGATATGTAAAAAATTTCAAAATCTTATATGCGTAAAATAAGAATATTTTTAATATAAAGCTTAATCAAATTGATTCTTATAGTAACTTTTGAAATGTGACATTAGTGAACCTCAAATTCAAACGTCTATTATCCAATTATTCATTCTTTTATTTTCATATTTGGACATCTTTTTATTTTAAAAAAAATAAGATCACTTTAAGATGCATATAAAGATTTGTTTGTAAAAGAACAAAGTTGAAGATAGACATATCATGTGGAATATAAGTAATGAAAGGGAGCTTTGCTTTATGATGAATGAAGTAGAAAAACTTGGGGAAATAGACTAAAAAGCCTTGCAAATAACACCATTGGCTAATAGTGTAATGTACTAAGCAAAAAAGCTTTCAAAGTTGCAAGTATCTTAAGATTTAGACTATGGAAATTTCCCATCATTTCGTTTAGGTGATTAGGAAATTTCCAATCAATGTGACAGCTTTTCCAGCTAGATTAGTTGATTAGTTGTTTCTCTTTCTGTCTACCTTGCTGTTAATTATTTACATAGTTTGGCATCTAATCTTTTGTTTTTATTATCATTTATAACTAACTTTACTTTGTTTCTTATTTTAATTTATGGTTTCCAAGATTGAAGTTTACATCATGATTTTTATTTTTTTATATAAAAAATATCATGGTTTAAAAATAAAAAAATTACATATATTAATATTTGACTTTTATATTATTTGAATATTATTTATGAGTAATTATATGAATCAATTAATTTAAATTTTGTTAATTAATAATATTGGATATACCTATCTTTATCCTCCAATATAATTGAAATTTCATGAAAATATTGGTAAATGAACCACAAATCAAGTCAAACCTAATATAATAACATGATTGTAGCGAAATATCCACCTGAGGTTAGCAGAAATAGAGAGTTGTTCTTTTTTCAATCATGTTAGGTCCATTTGCTTTCTCTTTATGATTCCTTATGATAATAAATGACCTACTTAACTCAGCGGTTAGAGTATTGTTTTCATACGGCGAGAGTCATTAGTTCAAATCCAATAGTAGATAGAACTTATTAGATACCATTGATCACGCTGTCTAATAAGTTTTTCTATCCACCTTCTTTTATTGATTTTCTATCTTTTTCATCCTATTCTATTTCCGTTTTCAATTTTCAAAATTTTCATTAGATCAAAATCCGATTTCATTTTTTATTGGATTTGATTCTATTTAATCGGCAGAATCAAAATGGGATGTATAAATGAAAGTTCTGTATATACGAAAATTCTTTAGATTAACCAACTAGTTACTTGATTTATTTATCCGGAAATTTAAATATAATTAAAGTTTCATGAAAATATTAGTGAATGAACCACAAATCAAGTCAAACCTAACATAATGACATGATTGTAGTGAAATATCCATGTGAGATTAGCATAAATAGAGGGTTGTTCTTTTTTAACAATTTTGGTGTAATTCTTGCAAAGAATTAGATTAGATAATTGATATATTCGTAAAATATTTATATATTTTTATGAGTTATAATATTATTTAAAGTATTATATAATTAGTAATTTGTTTTATATAAAATTTTAATGCGTTTATATATTCGTTTTATATCATATTTTATATTGTATTCTAATTATTTGTTTACGTATAATCGTGATGTTCAAAATTACCAAATTCATATAAATACCCAAAATAAATTTTAAATGCACTAAATTGAGAGTGCTCTTTAAAGATATTTTTTAAGTTATTATTTAAAATAATAATTTTTTTAGTACATTGGAAACAATTAATTAGCATGTTAATAGCTCAGTTTAAATCGTAATTAGTAAAAACATAATGTGTGCATCTATATCTAGTAGTATATAAATCCTTTAACTAAGATTGGTGTGACTAAGCTCAACTGAAAATTGATAAAAAAATTATAAAAATTATTATAAAAATTTAAAATTACATATATATATATATGTTTATTCAGTTTAAAAACTATTAATTAAAAAATAATCTTACATTTTTAAAATTTAATTTTTTACTCACATCTTTTCGTCTACTCACGTAGTAGGTTACCATATTCTAATAGAAATATAATAGAAATATCCATCAGTGACATTGATTAAGATAATATTTAAGAAAATAAGAATGTAATTATTGAATTATTTTTTGAATTTAATAAAAATAACATATTAAATGTAAAAAAAATTTCTTAAAATAATAATTATATAATTCGTAATCAATACCTAAAAGCATTGATTAACCGAACCCTGTACATAAATACTGGACCTATCAATTGAACAAATTAAATTAATTCAAATTAAATTAAATTAAATTTTTAAATTTTCATATCATTTTTAGATTTAAGTAATATAAATGCACCCATTAGACAAATCATGAAAAGAAAATCCAATTATCCTTGCTTATATTCTTCCTCCTTCTCAACCCCACAAAAAGGAATATCCAACACCCTATGGGATTATATGTTTTGAATGGTAGTTGAAGGGAATACTTTGGACTGTTAGATTAAATAGGAAAAAGCTAAAAAGCATGTGCACAGTGTCAGGTGCACAAAAATTAAAATATAGTCACATTCAAAAAGTCTCCAACTTAAATTAATATTATCATTTTGCATGTTTATGGTTCAAATTTTATTTAGTTTTTAATTATTGAGTTAAATGTTTCGGTTTAATTTGCTCATAATGATACTGAAAAATAGTGATAAATAAAAAAAAAATGACAAACCCCCTTGCCCCTTGCATGCTAAAATTTTTAGGTGATAACGTTTCAGTTAGTATCGATTTTTTTTACAAATATTAATGTGTAGTATTTGGATTTTTCAAAAATTGAATTAAAACTAAATCAAATACCATATAAAAATGAATCAACCCGAATAGAATTTTATCTATTTGAGTAGGTTTGGTTTTTTTTTTTCATTTTTTAAAAATAATTCTAGTATTTTAAAGTTTTTTCACTCATTTAAAAATGAAATATTTTATTTTTGTATTATAAAAATTAAAAACTAGTTAAAAATTAAATAAAAAATAGAATTCGATTCGATTTGAATAATTGTGATTTTAAACTTTATGAATAAAAAATCGAATCAAACTAAATCGAATACATTCAATTATTGTTGGAACTTAACACTACTGTTTAAATTAATTTTCAGTTTTCCTATAATTGTTTTGGGCTTAGCCCTACCAAGATCAAACAGGAGCAATGCCTTTGGGCTTTAGCTGCAAGCAGCAGGCAGATGCGGCTGGACATGGACTTGGAGGCACTAGCTTGGGACTGAGGTCCAGTCGGTGGTGCAGCCATCCGTTGATGCTGTTCTTGTTGTTGGTGCTGAGACTTGACCTGGGAAATCCGAAATCAGACCCACAATCTGACTTCCTGCGAGTGTCTATTTCTCAAGCAAAGCATTAATTTTCTTTGCTGTGGATACTGAGAGGAAGTTTTCTTGCATTGTTAAAAGCCCTTGCAAGTAAGTACTTCACTTCTTTCTCTATAAAGAGGTGAAACCTTTCAATTAGCATATTTTTTACACCATGGTGGGTATATCAGTTGCCTAAAAGAAGCAAAAGACTAGTGCAAATGGAGCTCATTGTTTTTTCTTGCGGCTGCAGTCCTCTTGGATTTTTATGATGTCAAAAAGTTCATAAATTTTCTGGGTGGATATTCTAGTTGGAAGCAATTTTTGGCAGTTTTCATTTTGAACGAAAGTGTTAAGAGTTGAATGAGCTTCGGGATATGTAATTACAACAGAAAAATCATGAAAATTGCAACCGAGGTTGATGCTCTCAAACGCCAATAGTATGTACCTGATTACGTTCATTTACAAGTGTCAAATATAAGCAAGTGTCAATAATGAATATATTCAATTTTTTTTTAAGTTTTTTATATATTCGAAGGATTTTTAAAAAATTATATCTTCGTACTTATATCTCAATATATGTTGAACACAAGTATCAAATACATTTAATAAAAATAACAAATTGAAACAACATAGATTTTGTCTTTGGAAGGAGGATAAAATGGACTCTCTGCAATCCACGTTCCAGCGTCTACTACATTTTGTGGATATCTAGGATAAAGAGCCAAAGCTACGTTAGAATTTACTTCATTTGTTTCATTATTGGTTCCAATATATCCCAGGAAAGTCTTATAGTGACAAAATAATTTCCCATTGATCTCACTCTAAAACTCGTTTTCTTCTGTATGATACTATAGGGCCTAGAGGCTGAGATTGCAGCAAAAATAGTACTAATAGTAATAGGAAAACAGGCAAGTCTTCACTTGAAAACGGCAGAAAACTTGAGTCCTAAATTTGGGAACTCTATGATCTCAGATTCGATCTCCTGTTACTTCTATCTATGTTTAATTCCTGGCTTACCTGCATTTCTTTCACCTAATGTCAAAGATTACTGCTCTTTTTTCTCTATAATCTATCCTTCATCACTCTTCTTATTTTTGCAGCTCTTGACGTACTCGCTGTTCATATCACCTTCCTAGGCAGATAACAACTGTATAGGTTCTTTTATGGTGATTGAGCTAAGAAAGTTCTTGAACTCGTCAAATAACGTCAGGTTAAATCTGCAAGGTTAGAATAGTGTCAAAGGTCACCAGATCTATGTCTATGTGGTTGGTGCACTCTGATACTTAAGTCAATAAATCTCAGAAGAATAGCAAGGGAAAAGACAAATTAGCTAAGGTTCTTCGGTGTTTAGGTTTTTCTTGTTTCAGATCACTCTGTATTTCCCTATTTATGCATGTTCATGGACTATGCTGGTTGCCTAGGAACTCGATAGGTGTAAACTAAATGTCTTTTAAGTTTGAAGTTGCTAGATAGCTGTAAACTCGTTGGATGTCCTGCATGTAAGGATCTGGTTATGTAAGATCAGCTGTGGGCCAACCACAACGATCATAGTTTAATGTAACCTTGTAAGTGAAATAGTACTAAAAATTTCATATTCTGTTTTGTTATGGAATATGCTTTGATCAAGGATATTGGTAATTAAGTAATTCAGTTGTGGTTTGTCTTCCTCTCTCTTTGTTTCCCAAAGTGATGTGCGCTTGATTCTAAGCAACAGTGGGGGATGAAGAGTTGGCATTTGATTTAGCTATTGGTTGAAGTCTGATCTGGGGAAGGCCTTAACTAGAGAGGATTGAGAGCCATAAAAAATGGGGCTAAACCAGATTTCGATGATAATAAAAAGGTTTATATTCGATGTATAGATAGTACACATATACATTGTTAATAAATCAAGTGAAATCATCTCATTAAAAGTTTTAAAAAATAAATCCAAATAGTTTTATTTTTAGTAAAATCGTATTATCTAATTTACTGACCGTACATTAAATATAAATTTATAATAAAATAAATGCATAATATACAAGGGGGAACCCTATAAAGAAACCAAAGCAAAACCATGACTTCAATCATCAAGAGAAAAAAGGCAAAAGAAAACAAGAGGTGATGAAGTGATAGAAGTGCTCAAAGATGCTCCACCCCCCTCCCCCAACTTTTAGACCAAATTTTAAACCTAAAAACACAACCATTACAGAACTTTCAGTGGGAGTACTTCAGTTGCCCATTACTTCCACTAAAATATTATACACCCAAAAAAAAAAAAAATTCTTTTTAACTTCTTTTTCAGCCCACAAATTGCCTATTGGAAAGAATCAGAAAGAGATACTTGCTCTAATGAAGATTCTAGATGTCGCATGGCTGCCATGTGTGAAATTCATAATTTTAAAAGAGAAAAATCCCCAAAGTGATATCCACTCTTGAGTTGTGGTTGTGGTTTATAGTTCAATTGTTCTTTTATAGTTTTTATTTGTTATCAACCAATGCTATCTTTTACCATTGGGTTTCGTTTGTTTTGCAATTTATGATTTTCATAAAATTATTTTTGTATTTTTTATATTTGTTTAAAAAAAATAATTGACCAATGGAAAAAAATATTTACTAATTAACAAATATAATAACTATTTTCTAAAAATTATCTTTTTCTTTTTTTTTAATAATTCAAATTGTTAAGATTTAATTCTTAAGCATTAAAACTAAGAGTCTAATCACTTTTAAAGATAATTAATTTATCAGCAAAAAAATTATTCACTAATGAACAAAAATGTAATAACTACTTTCTAAAAATTATTTTTTTATAATTCGAATTGTTAAGGTTTGATCCCTAAGCATTAAAACTAAGAGTCCAGCCACTTTTAAAGATAATTAATTGATCAGCAAAAAATTATTCACTAATGAACGAAAAACTAATAACTACTTTCTAAAAATTATTTTTTTTTATAATTAAGATTTCCAAGGTTTGATATTTGGTGTCTGCAATTGAAAGTTTAATATTTTAAACTTATTAAATATCACTTTTTAAAATAACTTAATGAATTAAGTTTTGAATTTTGCTTTTAAATTTTACTTGATACACCTTATATGCTACTTTTGGAAAGCCCTCTAAACAATTAATGAAGTGGGTGTTTTAGCTTTTCAGCTTTTACCTAAATTCACCCATTCTTGCATTCCTAAATTGGAAAGATCTCCAAAGATCCTATCGATTTAGGTTCCCATTTCCCAACTTGAACGTTGGAACAAATTAATAAAATGTACATTGAGATCCTTCCATTTCATCACTACACTTTACTACATTACAATGTCATTTCCAATAAGGACATTCCCACTTGCTCATTTTTTATTACGACTATTATGTAAGAATCCCTCATCTCAACATGCATATTGAGGTAAATAAAATATTTTAGGTTATTAAGTAAACAAAATTTCACATAAAAATGTTGCTTATTATCACAATCGTATAAAACTTTCATTTAAAATCTTGCAAATTAAGAAGTTTATATTCTTTAAAAATTTGAAGGTACTCATGTTTTGTTCATATATATGAAAATACAAAAAATAATTAAAAAATGAGAAGAATATATAAATATTTCAAAATCTATATTATACAAATGATTAAAATATTAAAATTTATATAAATATAAAATATTTTAAATATAATAAAATAGAGGGATGTTTGATGGAAAGGAAAGTTAGGGTAAGACACAGATCCGAAAAAATTGGTGATGAAATGAGGCTATCAGTGAGGTTGTTGAATACTTGAACTATAGCTGTTACATATCCTTGAACACTGTCTGACAACTTGGGTGACAATTTTGAGACCTTTGTCTTATGCCTTCAATTTTAGCCTAGGCTGATCTTCTTTGTCAGCTTCCCCCTTTCCTTTGATCCTTTACTTCATCCCCAAAGCGTACTAAAATTTACAGCTTCTCATTTCCTTTCTTTACTGTTTTGATTCACTTATTTTAGGCTCTTTGGGATATATATATATATATATATATAT
>JBBYHK010000014.1:4029414-4042421 GCA_038382065.1 Adansonia grandidieri | reverse complement strand
AAAAAAAAAAAAAGATGGAACATAAATATTGCATAAATCTGATCAAAGATTTAGTTTTATCCAACTAAGGTTTTTTTTTTTCCCCTGGTCTTTTGCTGTCTGTAGTACAAATATCAGGATTTGCCAGATGGTAAAGATAAGATAAGCATTGGTTTCCCTCGTGCACAACACTTTGCTTCCTACAAAGGTAAGTTATCACGTTTGTAGCTAAGTGAATCATTGTAAAATCCTAAAACTAGAGGTGTGAATTAAAATGAATCCTAAAATTCATTTGCAGGGTAGCAGAAGTCGCTTTTATATGTTCCTCAAACATGAATCAGCTTCAATGGAGATTGCTTCAAGTGTCCATGTAATATAGATATTGGAATGCATAAGAACAGTAGGGTCACCAATTACCATACCAGAACCCTTACACTCGTATATTTTGCAAAACAAAAAAAAAAAAGGGTCAGTTCCAGCTTCTTGTCGCACATTATTTGCCAACATCAAAAACCTAGTAACAAGAGAGCTGACCTGGGAGAAGAGTTTAGTTAATGTTATCTAGCTCTGTCCGCTTGCCTACAAATACTAATTTAGTGAAAACATTAAAGACAGAACACAGCCGAAGGAATCTCAAGCAACCGGGATGAATAGCAGGGCGAGAGATACCCGCAAGCCGAATGAGTCAAAAAGAAATCATTATTAAGTTGTTTTGGGAGTAAGAATAATAATGTCCAAACATCAGGATTAAAAGGATTGAAAGCTGTTGTCAACAAACGATTGGTCGGCTTTCGGGTCAATGACTCAATATTTAAGCATCCCATTCAGAAAATGTCCCAGAAAAGTTCTAAACCTATTGTTAACTACAGAAAATAATGGAATTTGTTTTATATAATCTGATTAAACTATGCATGATTTTGAAGCATTATTAAGTGTGAAAATGTAAATGAAGGTCCTATCCCAAGTGGTTTATTCTTGTTCTGCACCAGGGAGAATCAACGACCTATTTGAAATGCTAGCCTTCAAAGATCAAAGCTTGTGAACATACATTAAACCTAACAGTTTTTTTATTCACTATCCTGTCCAACATAAAACAAACGGTGTAAATAAACCAAATGAGGAATCTATTTCACCAAAATAATCATTCAAATAATGACAAATACCAAAATGCCAGAAAGATGCTTTGAGAAATCCCACTTTCAATTACCCATTTTATTAATATTCTAGACCCCTCCGGCCCTTCCTCTTTGCAAAGAACTAAAGTCCTATCTCTCAAAGAAGAATGAAATGGCTCTTGCTTTTGAAACTCTTCGAAGTTTGTTTGGTGCAGTAGGGTTGTACCCTGATGTCTCTACGTTGTCGATAATATTCACAGTGCTAGCGATGGTAGCAGGCGTGTTTGGCTATTTGTATGAGCCCTATTGGAAGGTGAGAAGGGTGCCTGGTCCACCTACCATCCCACTGGTAGGACACCTTCCCTTGATGGCCAAGTACGGCCCTGATGTGTTTTCAGTCCTTGCTAAACAATACGGTCCTATTTTCAGGTCAGTCCTCGGCTTTTCTGACTTCCCCTTCAGGAAATACTTCGATTTGATGTATCAGTTACAAAGTCGACATGCAACAACAATTATTTTTTTCCTTCAATATACCCCCGGTCTTTTAAAACTTGTGATACTTTATATTTTCTATCATCTCTTGCTCAATGGGTTAATCCCAAAACATAATAATATTTTATGAACAATTTAAGAGAAGAAGAAGAAGAAGAAGGATAAAATAACCATCTACAACAATCGAAATAGATAGAATCGTGCGTATTTGCTGCAGTGTTCAATTCATATGTTACGATTCATTGAGCATTCAAGAGAAAATAAACAAAAAATGTTTTCCAGTTTTTCCATCTTTTTCCCTGGATCAGAGTGGGAGGGAGCAGCGTTATCTTTTCTCTTTCTTAGAAGATGGAGAAATGATATAATATTCATGTTATCTTTCTTAGGTTATACTGGCATTTTAAAATATATATATTTTTATATAAGTTTTGATATAATATGATATGATGATATATATATATATATATAATTTTTATAATGTTTTATGTCATGTCTTAAATGATGTAAGTTATTGGTTTTATATCCAACCCACTTTCTAATCAAAGTATCTGATTGGCCGCATCCGATGAACATCATAAAAGATGTTGCATTCTGACTAATCCGCAGAAACCCACCCCACTTTGCTCCACAAAATCAACCTTCCACTAAAATAATAGTAAAAAATGGAAAGTTCAATAAAACCTACCTATTACTGAGGTGACATATTTCGAAACATGACAAAACTTGTGCTGGGTACTGATAATTTAGCAATCTGATTTTTTTGGTTGGAGCAGGTTTCATATGGGTAGACAACCCTTGATAATTGTAGCAGATGCAGAGCTTTGTAAAGAAGTTGGAATCAAGAAATTCAAGGACATTCCAAACAGAAGCATTCCCTCACCTATCGCTGCCTCTCCACTTCATCAAAAGGGTCTCTTTTTCACAAAGTACTAAATATCTTTTTAACTCTCTTATATGGTAATTAATTCAAATAGAGCTGTGCCAATTAAGATTATGAATGTTCTAACACCTGAAATTCCAGGGATTCGAGGTGGTCGACAATGAGAAACGCAATATTATCTGTGTACCAACCATCACACTTGGCGAGCCTAGTCCCAACCATGCAAAATTATATTGAATCTGCAACTGAAAATCTCCATTCAACTGGACAAGACATTGTTTTTTCTAACCTGTCACTCAAACTGGCAACTGATGTAATTGGACAAGCTGCTTTTGGGGTTAACTTCGGCCTCTCCAAACCACAATCGATCAATGAATCAATCAGGACTGTGGATAATAAACAAGGCAGTCGAAATGACGAAGTCACTGATTTTATCAATCAACACATCTACTCCACAACACAACTTAAGATGGACTTATCAGGTTCTCTGTCAATTATAATAGGTCTACTTGTTCCCATATTACAGGAGCCTTTCAGGCAGATTTTGAAACGTATACCAGGAACTATGGACTGGAAAGTTGAGAGGACAAACAAGAAGTTGAGTGGCAAGCTTGATGAGATTGTCTCGAACAGAATGAAAGAGAAGAACCGAGGTTCAAAGGACTTCTTGTCTCAAATATTGAGTGCAAGCGAATTAGAGAATATGGCTAACAATGTTTTCACTCCGGACTATATCAGTGCAGTTACTTATGAGCACCTTCTTGCTGGTTCAGCAACAACATCCTTTACATTGTCATCAGTTGTCTATTTAGTCGCTGGACATCCTGAGGTCGAGAAAAAATTGCTCGCAGAGATTGATGGGTTTGGGCCGCATGACAAGGTCCCTACTGCTTATGATCTCCAACATAAATTTCCTTACCTTGATCAGGCAAGCACCTGGGGCTTTCACTTATTGACATTTTTGCAATGTTTTGTTCTTGCATCTTCCTTAGTTCCGTATGTTGGTTTGATTTCAGGTGATTAAAGAAGCTATGAGATACTACATAGTTTCTCCATTAGTTGCAAGAGAAACATCAAAAGAAGTGGAGATTGGAGGTTACCTTCTGCCTAAGGTATTTTACCATCTTTCATGTAGAAACTCCATGTAATTTTAGTCTTGTTCTTCATGGACTTATGCCTTGTCAATGATTGTTCCATCTTCTTTTTTCTCATGTTTCAATGCGCAGGGAACTTGGGTCTGGTTAGCAGTTGGGGTCTTAGCCAAAGATCCAAAGAATTTCCCGAACCCAGATAAATTTATACCCGAGAGGTTTAATCCAAACTGTGAAGAAGAAAAACGAAGGCACCCTTATGCTTTCATACCTTTTGGAATAGGGCCTCGGGCATGCGTTGGCCAGAAGTTCTCCATGCAGGAAATTAAACTCTCCTTGATACAACTATATCGGAAATATACATTTCGACATTCTTCCTTCATGGAAAACCCTTTGGAACTTGAATTTGGGATAGTTCTCAACTTCAAACATGGTGTAAAGCTCACAGTCATAAAAAGAACATGATTATTGTGTCTGGCTGAGTTACATTTCCTAAAGTACAAGTGATTCAAGGAAGAGCTAAATAAACAATCGTACAGAATGGATTGCCTTCGAATCTGATACAAAATACCTTAAGGTGTTGGCGACAGCTTGCTCTTAACTTTGTACATATTTCAATAGAAAAAAGAACAGCAAGATGTTGGACTTTTCAACATACAATAAAATGGATTTGTAATTTTTTTTTTATGAATTTTAATACCTTTAAAGAGTGTTTTAATGTGATCATTTGCAAAATTCTTTATCATCGAGTGAATGCTGAAAAAGTTCTAATTAGTAGCCATAACCGACACCCTTGCTCTAAGGAGTCCCATGTATGCAAGCCTGGATGAGATTCGAATTTGGGGACTTGGTCGTGGTGAAGGTATTGGACCAGAGTTTCCAAAGCGACGACGCGTGACCCTGGGAGATTAGTTAACTTGTTAGAGCCTGGGACTGCAGTTCTTCTGGGTAGTCTCTGACACACCCAAGTCGAGGGCCAACCCCACTTGTCCACTTGCAAGTCAAACGATTGGCCATGTTGAATGCTTATGCTTCCAAATTGGCTGCATTTTGTAAACTTTCAGTTCCGATGCATGCATCATTTGCAGGCACATCTAACTCCACAGCCTTTGAATCTGTTGATTTTGCTGTTGCCATTGGATCTTTGATCTCCCCATTCTTGGACTCAGCACCGGCAACTTTGTTTTGAGGTGTAGTAGTCATCATCTATTGCACATCTCTGCAAGAGAAATGAAAACGTAAGCACTATTTCTGACAAGATTAATCAATTCTGGTACCTATCTAAGTTGTTAAATACCAACGAAGCTTAGTTAAACACTTGCGGACATGGAGAAAAGAAAGTCTATTGATTGAAATAGAATGTTTTATTACCTTAACGTTGGTCAAATCCACATTGTGTTCCTCAAGGAAAATAATGAATTCCTTGAAATTGTCTTCGTTTGGGAGGTAATGACCACTGTAAGCCCCCGGAGAGGAAGAGAAGAATTTAGCATAAACAAAATCAAGTGAAAATTAATTGGTTGTACGTTGCACTGTTCTTCATTTTTCTTGAAGTACTCATATCTTACATATTTCAAAGACATGGGTCTGAAGATATGATCCTCAAGGACCTTCCAAATATAAAAAACTTAAAAAATTAAACATGCCAGTGTTGTACATATACACGTATCCGACACTTACACTCGTGTCAAAGTAATTATTGGTGTTGAGTTAGAATAGGTCATACCTCAAAGAACTCCTTGAGAGGCCACCAATCTTCCAGCAGCCATTGTAGCCCCTCCCGAAGGGAAGCTTGAGTACTGAAAACCTCTTTCTTCTTTTGCCCGACAAACAAGGATCTTTAATGTGCCAAGTACAAAAATCCACTTAGAACCCTCTTTGGTGTTGACAAGCATTCCAGATTGCTTGTAAACAAGTTTCCCACTTTCCACAATCACTTCAAAGGCTTCCCTTTCTTTCTGCAAGCAAGAAAACAGATATGGTTAAGAAATGTACAACACATTTCTAGACACAAAAGGTGCATTCCGCCTGCGATATAGAAGTAATAAGACTCACTGATCCAAGAAATTTGATGCATTGCCGATGTAGATATGTTCTTTGACACTTTTTAAGATTTAGTTCTTTGCCATCACCGATATCCAACCTTCAATTTCCGATATCAGAACATAAGGGTACAATGGGGTTACCTTCAGTTATTTCACTTTCAAGTCTCTTAATGAAAGACAGTACCAGTAGAAGAAAGGTTGTGAGCACTTGCTTGCTGACCAGACATCATAGTAGAAGTGTAAATTGTGTCCATAACGATGGCGAGGGTCGATCCTCAGAAGTATAAAAAGAACAGTTATTAATAGAAATTTCCTTGATTAATCCTGGAAACAACAATAATGTATTTGAAAGATATCAATCCAGCCAATATGAAATTAAGTGTCTATGAGATATGAACATGGGTTCTGACATAATCTATCAGATACATGGCAATTGTTCAAATCTGAACTCTTTTTTTTCTTTCAAGAACAGAACTTGATGCATATTGAAACTCAAAAGGTACATGAACCAGTTCAAATGATTCCATATTTTGCAAAGATTCTCCTATGTTACAGCTAAATATATGAAAATAGAGAGTTGTAGGATATCATCGATATCTATATTTTGAAGGATGAAAAGCAAATTTTGAAAGAGAATTGATGCCTCCAAAACTCGAAATAGCAAAACATACTACTTCTAAGCAACCGAGTCTGCTCGAGTACAAATAAACAGGGAAAATCCTAATGCAAGAAGAATAATATGAACTTACAACTTCAGTGCTGGAGGGCCAGTTTTTAAGCCTTTTCATCCTTAGACAAACCCTTCCCAAGCTACAAACTCAGCGGCATGATCTTCTCAGTCTTCAAACAAATTTGGAAAATAGCAAACCAACATTTTTAGTGGTGAAAGCTTAGTAAAGTACATTGACATTTTCTTGTTTCTCAATGTCATAGAATGAAACAGAACACCTTCTTAGTGCTGCAGGATCTAAGGTCTTGCACCTACAATGATGTTGGATGAAATATAAGAACCAAAACAAATTACTTAAAATAAAAAAGTACCAAAAAGAGCAACAATAAATTCAGATTATATAGCGACAAAGTGACAAAACCAGAGCTCCTCAACCACAACTGCACAATCTGCAAGGTTCCTCCTTGTTCTATAACCTTTGCAGACTTTTTGAAGCTTAGTTGCAGCAGCATCGAGCTCACTTAGGGGCCTTGGAGAAAACAGTATCACTGGTTCAGGGAGCTTTATGGTGGGTTTTACTGGTATAACGATTCCATTCGCTTTTATCATTTGAAACAACTGAATTTGAATTCCCTAGATCAAATGCTAATTGTTTGAAGGAATCCGTTGCTTCAAGCTTTCGTTCTTTAATTGGAGACTCTGAATCACCCTTCTCGAAAGTCTTTGCTTTTAGGATCACATCTCCCTCATCTCTTCGAAGGCCTATAAACCTTACACCAACATTTATGGTGTCGACATAACCAAAAACCCGATGTTTCAGGATTTCCTTCCATGATGATAAAAGCAAAGAAAAGGAAAGACCCATTCATCTAAAATCTCTCATAGACTCAAACCTTAGAAATCAGAATTATTAAATAAGTTCACAGTTCATTAGATTTAAAGAAAAATAGAAGAGGTTACTTATTTTACTATAACTACTGTTGTTTTCAGCCATGGGGAGAACCGTTACTTCCCAATTGGAAGTCTTCAACACCTTCAAGTTGTCAAAAGCTCTTTTATTACTTCATTAATCTGCCTTTTTGTTTTCTTTTGGCTCAAATTAATGGTGTTAAGATTACTATGAAGCAAAAGCTAAGCGCCCAGTTTTTATTTATAGTACGCAATTTGATACATGTATTCATAACTTAATTGTCAAAGTTCGTTATTGCTCTTTAGATATCTTTTTTCTTTTTTTTTTTTTTCTTTCATCTTTGAAAAAATTAAAGAATTTAACCAAACATTTGAAAAAGCAAGTTTTGTAGATATGATCAGTCAATATATTATTTCACAACAAAATTTCATCTTGTTTTTCAATGATGAGAGGGTCAAAGGATTAGTCTTATGGATTCACATGCAGTGGCCGTCGAACTTCTGCGACAATGTTGGATGTGATATTTCAATCCAACTTGACCTTTAAATAACCTACATTTGAGGTAGTCTAAGAAGGTTGACGAAGCTATTATTTCAGTTCCAATGTCTTATTCTTACCTATATATAACTTACATTTTCTGAATTCTAGACAATGGTCCCTTTCACCCTGGTCCTTCTAACAAGTAGACATCAGTTGCCTGCCGCTCAGTGCCTTAAATATCCGTGGCCGACTGTGATCGTGATTCAAGAAAGTCATCCGAAATCAATATGCCTATCCAAATGTATTCAAGTTACAAAACCAAACCCCATTTCTTTTGTCAAAGCCAGCCATCTTAAGCATTGAAAAACCATGTCTAAAAATTTTCTTAAAAAAAAAAAAAAAAAAAGTGAAACAAGATACGGTATTTGGTATAATAAGCATAAGCATACGCACCTTAAGCTCAGTCCTATCATAAATACACTCCATTTCAATCTTAAATCTCATTTTTGTTTTCTGATAATATTCTGAAAATAAACATAATAAGTTCAAGGAACTAAGGTTTGGTTGATGAAATTTTTCTTTGTTATATAATACTAACTAGAGCTTTTTCAGATTTCGGTTGCCCCCCAGTGTAAATCCGTCTCTGATTATCTGGAAGATACTGCTTGTGATTTCTGTCGGGGTGGTATGCGAAGCCAAACCTTCATCATGTCATATGCTGCGAATCCAACGGCCACAGAAGGAACGATCTGACAACCAAATTGTAACACACTTCATTAGAATGAAAACCATCCCAAGGCAAAGTAAAATTGGCAATTATAAAAACAAAGGTTGCACTTAAACTATAAATAACTCTCAATCGCTTCTTACAAGTACTTATGTTTATTGTGCTCCCAACATTTTGGGACAGAATGGGATAAAACTAACAAATTAAAATCTGCAAAAATGGAGCAGCTATGTTGATATTGCTGCTGTGTGCATAAATTACCTTAATATAATTAATGCTCAAGCCTGCAAACAATTGTCTCCACCCATGATTACGGACAATAGCAGTAAGCCCTTCCAATGTGTTTCTGTATCTTGTATCGCCTTGGATTGTTGAACACTGGAGACTTTCAACCTGTCGGGTAACATTCAAAAATTACTTCTCATATGTATCAATCACAAGCTAGGTGCCAATCGGAAAGCAGACGGAGACACCAATCACTTGATACATTCAATCATGGTTGACATTACCAAGAAAATACTCTAGCACATATATCAGGTTGAATCAAAGTATCAAACCACTTCAAAACCAGTTTCTTTAACCAGATTTGTTTATATATAAAACCTTCAACAAAAGATTCCATGAAAACAATAAAAGGACACAACATAAAGTCAAATCCATCAAAATAGAGAATAGCAATTGCAACCTCCTAGAAGCGTACAGCTATTGCACGATACCTGCATCTGTCTCCTTACAACATCTAATGGGTATGTGAAGGTCTGCCCAAGTAACCCAGCCAGTGCTCCACAAGAAAGATGCATCACAATGGACTTTTGGTGCTCTTCAGGAACATGCGTCTTTAGTACCTCATAAACATAGAATTTTAAACCAGCATATGGGAGAATCCCAGCGAGCGTTGGACCTAGCAAAAATTTCCATCAAGTCCAAGCACAACTTGCAAAGAAAGTAAGTGCAAAATGAAGCAACTACACCAAAAGAATCTCAAGATTGCATGTTAAACTAATGAATCTTTATTACCAATGAGAAACTGAAGATACTTTAAACAGGAAAATAAGAATGATTGTACCAGTCATAAGACTAATTCACAGTACTGGGAGATATTATCAAATCAATTCATTCTTAATCTGTAACAAGAAGCATGAAAAACAACCACCTACATACCTACACCTCGATATAATCCTCGTATTCCCCCTTCCCTGTAAACAGTTGTCAGTACATCTGTTATGCCACTATATGCAGGTCGAGGATATAAACTTCTTATACCACTCCTGAAATTTGTTCTGGTGTCCACAACCTGTTAAACAATAAAAGTTAATGAGAAAGATAGAATTAAGAACATTCATTTCCTTAGTAATCCAATTTACCCAAGGAACGTTTGATAAGTAGTGACATTTATCCAAGGAAAGGTTGTAGTTGCTCCAAAAGCATCAACTCTTTATTGCGACTGCTCTAGTTAAAAAGTCTTCTACAAGGAACTAATGCCATGAATGCTTTAGTAATTCAAATCCAAAAACAGAAACAGCAATTACATGATAGTAATAGTAGGTTTGATTAAACTAGTGCAGGAAGATGATAGAGTTAATTTATTATAAGTTCCAGCAAAACAGATCAACCTCAATTGAAAAAACGAAAAGGAATTCAAATATTTGCGAGAAACTATCTTATTCTATGAAAAGTTCTTACCTGATAGGCAAGTTTAGTGCGAGCCAAGTCCAAGGGATAAGTGCATAAGACTGCTGTTCCTCCAGAAGCAGAACCAGCTAAAAGATCTATAACAGGTCCTGATCCCAAAAAAGAACAGTTATCTAAGATCCAACCCCGATACTGCTCGTAAGTCATGAAATGTAAGGCTGCATAAGGAATGATCCGAATAACACTGGCTCCATTTCCTCTGCCAGTAAGGATAGGCATGAATTACTCTAACTTTTACGGGAAAGCACAGAGAGAGAGAGAGAGAGAGAGGAAACTGGTCAAATAATCTGTAAACTTACTTATAAAAACCCAGAACACCTTCATGCTTTAGTACCTTCCTTAACGATTGATACACTCCAAGAGATTGGAATCCTTCAGTCCTTGTCTGCACAACAGAGAAAGAGAATCATATGAAGACTGTGAGTGGTAACGTGCATGAAGCAGAAAGTATTGAAGGGGGAAAGCGGTTGGCAAAGCAAGCATCAAATATGTAACTCGACAAACATCCAGCAAGTACCGGAGTAACATAAAATATAACAAACCCTTAAGCACCATTGTGACTGAAATCCATTTAGCAGGAAAATCACTTGATTGTATCAGGACTACTCTAAAAGTAATAAGTAGCAACTTTAAAGGACCCAAAACCAAGCTAAACAACTAATTGAGCTCAGCATAGCAAAATGCTAAAATAACAAACACCATTTTTGGGTTTGTATTTATGGATTTTGCTAAAATCCAAAAAAAAAAGAAAAAAAGAAAAAAAGAAAGAAAGTGACATAGATTATGTAAGATAGCTCACCTGCAAGAGTATTTTAATACGTTCTAAAGGTGCTACAGTAGTTTTAGCAAAAGCTCCAGCAGCACCACCAGCTATTAGCTCTTTGACATAAACAGGCAAACAATCAATGTGGGAAACCTCTCTGCGTGCTGTCGAACCATCAACAAGACCAGCCATATTTGTAGTCAATGTGGAGCCTTGAGGAGAACCCATCTCAAAATATCCAACTCAAACCCAATTATATTACCAAAATCTTCCTCAATTTAATAAATTTTGTCAAATTATGATTACCCACCCTGAAGCTTGAAGAATTCTTTATCCCATCTATCTCTTGGGATACAAAAGGAAAAAGATTTCTGTTCAAAGGGTAGATTCAAAGGCCTGAGAACATCCAGATGAAAGCCAGGCAAGTTCACAAGCCGATCCTTTACTTCAATAACAACAAGATACATCCAAAGATACGGAGAAAAATAGACCGCACAGGTTGCCAAACCCAAAACCTAACCTTTCAGTTATAACACAGTACCCATGTGATCTATACCATAAAAAGCTTCGATACCCTCAAACTAGATTCATCAAAAAATTTCCTTTTAAACCAACCCAAAGCGACCACCTTTCAAGGCATAAATAACATAAGCCTCAAGAACTCCAAAAACCAATCAATTTAAAATGATTCCAAATTCAAATAATTTATATCCATATGAGATTAATCCAAAGGGGATTCCGAAAACGTACCAGCAAAAGAAGAACAGGCATGGAAAATATTGGGTAAAAACCAAAATTTAAAAATACCTGTTCTCCTTCAGAGAAAGAAGGAGGAGGTTCCCCTTCCTTGTTAGGTTTTTTCTTCCTCCCCTTTTTCTTTCACAAAATCCCGACTTTCGTTTGTTGTTTGTTGTTGTTTGCTTCAAAGGCGCTGATTTTGTTGCAAATTTCAAAGAGAAGTCTTGTGGTCTATGGTTACATCAAGGTCGGTGGACCATCAAACGCTACCCACGTTGGATACACTACTGTACAGCCCAACAACCTAAGCTGATTTTGGATGGACGAGGATGTCTCTAAGTTTTAACGTCTGATTTGATCTCAAAGCCTATTTTTTTCTCGGTTTTGACAAGGAAGCACCTTTATTCATCTATTTTAAGTACTTCAAATTTTTACTACATAAAAGTATCGATTTAGTCTAATAAAGTTGTTTTTATTGAATTTAATACCACAAGTGGAAGAAAAGAAAAATTAAATAAGGGATAATTATATTTTTAAATATTCTGTATAATAATATTTTTTTTACAAAAAAATTATCTATTTACTTCTAAAATATATATTCATTTTTCTTAAAAAAGAATTTATGAATTAATAATTACCTATTCTTTTTTTAATTTAATTTTTTTAATATAACATATATTTTCAAAATATTTTTTTCTTTCACATTTAAGTTCCTCTTGACTCTTGGTTTTACTAGTTGAAAGCTATAGAAGGTGAATATTTGGCAAATGTGTAAGGGAAAGACTGTAGGATAGTGTTTAAAATTTTTTTCTTAGAATTTTATTCAGTTCCAATCACTTATTTTTAGTAATTTTGAAAATGAAAATCTTGAAGATATGATATAGTTTGTTTTGATTTTTAAAATTCGAATCAATTTTTATATATATAAAAAAGAAATAAATATTCTTTAATATTAACAAATTAACTTATTAAATAATAATATGCAACATATATATCCTACTTAACACTTCTTTTTACATAATATAAATTCCCATTTATTATGAACTAGTATCCCTCTGTAACCTTTTTGGTCTTCCTGATCAATGAAATTTTGATTTAAAAAAAACAACAATTTTCTTTATAATTGTTAATTAATTGGAGAAAAATAAATATTGAATTTGGATATATGAAGGATATGAGTATATATTTAATTATATATATTTAAAAGATTATATTTTTATATTCATGCTTAAATATTAATCGAACATGCACATATGCTTTAAGAAAAAAAATTCTTTTAACCTAATTTGTCGGCATACGTCCTGAAATCAGTTTTTGTTTGTTTAATCCTAAACCCTATACCTTGATGATAATAATAATAATAATAATAATAGCATGTTTTTAGTTGAAGACGACGTTGATTTGAGAAAAAATGATAATTTCACG